>NIZV01000060.1:0-174952 GCA_003947045.1 Fusarium ambrosium
GGGAAGAAAACCCCTCAGTGAACCTTCCGAGCCGGGAAGTCTATTGTGCAGTGTGGTCATCACGTGAGGCAACCCCAATAAAACTACTTCCTCTAATCACGGCATTTCAAGTTACTAGTACTATCGTTATGTTTATTAAGTTTTCTTATAGCCTAATCTCATAAATATGCGCTATAATAAATCCCCCGATAGCCTCGTCGCGAGGCTGAGGAAAACACGTGACTATTATTTGGGAACGAGAGGTTGACTGATAATACCGAGGTGTCATAGAAATTAGTATGTAAGATCCGTAATCGGCGTCGCGTTACGGTTCAGCCACAAAAGGGGTGCTCGTTAACTGAGAGGGGGGTGCTTAATAATCTACCCGTTATAGTATCCCCTATTAGACTAGTAAACCTATCAAGGGGGTATTTGACATCTATAGATATAAATTCAAGGCGATTAGTAATTCTTAAGACCGCCGAACCTGCTGCCTTCGCGACACGAAGAACCAGTACATTGCTTTCCCGATCCCATCCAAGATGTCCCTAAACCCGAGTGCTTCCTTCATAACACCCCACGCTGACTGATGGGTCTCGTAGGACCACCCGTCGTCATCAGATCGGAAGGAGCTGGTCAGAGTTTGAGTGCTCATGTCTTGAAGTCTGTCCTCGAATTGCCCCTCCCTTTCAGAAGTCGTAACTATCTCATCGCTGGATGGTTCAACATGCTCTCGATACGGCCGGTATGGAAACGCGTAGAGATGGAAGATAGCAGCGAAAGCCATCTCGACGCACAGAAGCGCGTTGGGAATACCGACAGACCACGAAGGGTAGGAAATATATGCCGTGGGCTGGGCAGGCCCTCCGGGCTTGGTGAGCTGGCTGAAAATGAACTAGAAATACCAGTTAGTTCCCGGTCCGTTCCACAACTCAGGCCTTCCTTTCTTGGTCATACCGATTGGATGTAGAAGACTGCTATGACTATTTTGATAGCCAAGAACTTGAGCATAGGCCGATGCTGTCTCATTTGGTGGTGAACTTCATTGTAGAATTGCAAGAGGCACATCATTGCCGACACGAGTGAAATCAACTCAATCACCATTATCTGCACAACGGATGTTTAGCAAAACTAGCGTAGTGCCCATGGTGATAACTGAAAAAGGTATCCTTACCCAGACTCTAGCGTGAGAGGGGCTGTTTGACTCTTTGCAATATACACCTGCCGCCTCAGTGATACACTTTACGAGGGCCCCAAGGAACTTGATGACACAGAACTGCAGCACACCGACGCAAATTATCTGGAGGGAAATGGGTCAAGAAAGTCGCAGAAGTTGATGATTGCATGTAATAAACTCACGTTGAACCACTTCAAACCATCCAGGGTCCCCTTCTTTCTATTGCCACAGCAAAAGACCACAGCCCGAATTGGGTATATCCACGGCTTGGGTTGGATGCCCGCAAAGTCAGCCCGAAGCTTCACTAGATCAACATGAAGAATCTGGCAGAGGAAGAGAAAGAAGGCCGCGATGACGAGAGATTCGTAAAACTCATAGACGGCGGCGATGTATACATGTTGGCGGTAGAAGATGATGCTGAAAACGCAGGCAACTGAGTACACGGGTACCATGAGGAGGATTCGGATCACCCTGAAATGACACATCGTGTTAGCATACATGGTTCTGCTGAGTGGCAATGATGGAGGGGCACCGACTGTCTCTGCTGTGAAGGTTTGGTGTAGTTGTGGACGTGCTTGTATATCAAGTAGGCTGAAACTAGACACGCGATAGCGCATGTGATAACAGCAAGACCGATCAGAAGGCCGTAGACCCTAACACCAAAACCAAGGCGTTCTTCGTCGACTAGACGAGGCAATCAGAATTGAACGGAGCAACGGGCCACTGATGTCCCAAGTCACAGGGGGGTAAGGATAACCCACCATCAACGTCAAGTGGATGATGTTTGCATTTCGCCATGATGAACAGGCGTTAGCGAAATGAAGGGATGTGAAAAGCGAGAATAGACAGAGCCCAATCAGAAGGGGTTAAACAGAGGCTGGAGGTCGGGAGGAGGCAGGTTGTTGACTAACCAGATGGACCAGGGAGAGGTTCTCAGAAGGGGCAGACTATATATCTGACCCGACGTGTTGCATTCTTGAACAGACGTCACGACTCATGGCGCAGAATTAAGGTTGAGAATACGAAACATTGCAACGAGGCTTTGACCCTTGCGGCTCCTTATGCGCCGCAGTGTACGACAATCGGTTGCCTCCCGGCCTGGATTAGTAGTTGGTTTGATAGGTAGTAATACGCAACATTATGAGGGCGAGGAGCACTGTTCGGTATGCACGGATAGTCATGCTGATCTGGCGTCTCAGTGGTGGGTCGATCTGCGGGATCGGTAGTTAAATATTAATTCGCTGTGATCTGATTCGACGAGAATACGAACCCCCTGTCAATGCCGGGGAGATCGGTCTCTATGTCAACCCGATACCGAAAGCTTCCCTGCGAGGCATTCACAACGACGGCATTGCAATGTCTTCTAGATAGCGCCAGGGAACTTTTCCCTCTCTGCTGCGGGCGATGGCCTCTTACTATTAGGCATATGCGAGTTTTCATAATTAACCTTAACGGCTCCTCCGTAGGTTCAGTTACATCCATTCATTGCATTTAAATCTATAAAACGCAGCACTCCTCCCGTATCTATCAGACTCTTTCCCCAAGATCAAGCCGGTCAGGACCAATCCGTTGCCCATTCTTGATTTACCCCTAACATCATTCTTTGCTAGCCGAAATGCGCCTTCAATCTCTCATTATCATCACCAGCGCGGCCGTTGGGGGTTTTGCCGCTTGCAACGTGTTGGACACGCCAAGTCAAAAATCCCTAGACGCACTCGCTGGCAAAATTCATAAAACTCACCCCTATGATGACCTCGTGGCCGAACTCCGCCAGACATTCTTGGAGACGACGGAGAAGTATGGCTATCATATTGCCGGGAATCCAATCCAAGAAAAACGCTTGGATGTAGCTATGGACGAGTTTGCTTTTTCTTGCATTCAGCGAATCGTCAATGATGATCCTGCTCGTCCTGCCGTCTATTGGGTCGAAAGTGGACCTCGGGATGGTGTTTTTGGGGGTCGATTTGGATACGACAATACCGACAATATCTACCGCTCTATCCCAGTTAATAGCTCCTACAGCTACGTCATCCGCGGCAAGCGATCCCAGATAGCGGACGTGACGTTCTCTCTACAGGAAGACTAGAATCTAACGCCGGTAACCTCCACGTTGACCAAGGAGCAACTGGTTGTGTCAAAAGACGGTTCCTACACCATTACGGTCAACTCTTCAGCTTCCGATTCGCCCAACCACATACAAACCACCCCACAATCAAGATTCCTCATGATCCGCAACAACTTGGCCGACTGGCTTACTGAAGGCCCAGACGATCTCAAAGTCAGTGTTGTCGAATCCACCGCGCCACCCACAAAGGCTCTATCCGAGAAGGAAATAATCAGGAGGGCAAGGGAAGAAATTCGACTGGCGATTCCAACCTTCGGTCAGCTAATCCAGGGCGTCTGGACTCTTTCACAACCGCAAAACGTCATCATTCCTCCCAATCAAATTCCCGAGTCTGGTGCTCTCGCTACTCAAGCAACTTCCTTCTCACATGTCAACTTGACCAAATCCGAAGCCATGGTCATTACTATTGACCCCGCTGACGCCGCGTACTGGTCACTTGTTACTCATAATCTCTTTCAAACAACGGTTAACCCCCGTGACCAAACCGAGTCCCTCAACATGGCCCAAATCGTGCCTAACGAGAACGGCACTACCACCATGGTTCTCAGCTCAGTCGACCCAGGGGTTCACAACTGGCTTAAGCTGCAAGACGAAGGCCAAGGTGAGATAGTCACCAGGTTCCAAGGGTTGCCCGTCGCAACGGAAGACACGGGGGTGGGAATCAACATTTGGAGCCAAGTCGTCCTCCTAGAGCAGCTCGATAAGTATCTGCCCGAGGGAACAAAGCGTGTCACCAAGGCAGAGCGAGCCCTTCAACTTAAGGAGAGACAGAGGGGCTGGGACCGTATTCGAAAGTTCTAAAGTTCCTCTAAACCTGGAATTATCGGATTAGATGGTGTGTAGTAGCTCCGAGGGTAATTATATGACCTATTCAGGTCGCGAAGCCACTACGGCAAAAGTGAGAGATAACTTTCCACAGGTACCGCAGCCAAGCTAGATTTATCCTTCGTCACAATTATTAATAGATATTATCCCTTGACCTATTGACGATTTTCTTACGCGGATAACTGGTCTTATGCTAATAGCTGCCTCTTATAAGGATAACCTTTTAGTAAGCTAAGGATAATTCTGAAAAAAAGAGAAAACTAGGTTCCCGGGTAATTATATATATAAGAACTATATATATAAATAAGGTAGAGTATATAAAGGGCTATCTAATCACATCTTTTCATTACTAAAGCTGATTTATTAGATTTCTTTAATAATTTTAAACAATCACACGACAACACCACACCAGAGTTGCCGAGCTCTAATAGATGCGGGGGAAGTCGCATGCCGCACATACCACCTGCACTACTGCGTCGAGATAAGCAGACCGATGTCGACCTATTTAAGTCCCTATGCCTATCCTGAGCTTAAATTAATATAAGAAAGCGCTATAATAGCCTAATAATCTTCTATCTCGCGGATAAATAAAGGTACCCTAACTATCTAGGATTGCAACTTCTTCTCGAAGCTTAAGCATAATCTCAAGCTGCCGCATCGTCAGTGGTACGTCTCTTCCAGCCAAAATCAGCCCTGTCTTGATCACGTTCTTGATATCACGTCCGTTCATGTCCTTCTTGGCCAATTCGTCGTAGTCATCCTCGCTTAGATCTGCAGCACCTTGAGGTAGACCGCTGATAAAGTTCGTCCACACTTTTCGACGTGCCGTCCAGTCGAGTTCCCCGTAAGGCATGATCAAATCCAGCCGTGATTTGAAAGCCGGATCAATGGAGCTGACGCGGTTGGTGGTGAGAAAAAGCAACCCCTGGTAATACTCGAGCTGCCGGAGAAAGACTAAGCGAAACGAGTTAGCATAACCAACATATGAATTCCCTTGATGGACGCACTGGACACAAGCTCGTTTAGTTGCAGGTTGCTCGACGATCGGTTTTCCATGAAGACGTCGGCCTCGTCGAGAAGAAGCATGGCATTCCATAGTTGGCAGCATGTGAGTGCCCTTCGAAGGGCATCTTGAAGCTCGGCAGGATCCCTGCCAAGCTCGCCGGCGCTCATGACGTAGAGAGGAACTTTGGACTTTTCGGCAACTATTAAAGAAGGATTAGACGCGGTGAAGGGAGGTTCAAATCTTCAGCTTACCGGCCTCTGCTGTGAGAGTCTTTCCCACCCCTGGCGGGCCATAGAGCAAGATCACGATTCCTTTACCTATCAATTGCATCAGGTTTCAGTCCATTGAGAAGTTATCAAGAAAGTCTTACCTTTGCGCTTCACAAAGTCATCAAACACAGACTCGCGGCTCTTGTTGTAGGCCGTGAATGCTACCAAGAGCTCCCTCTTGTCGTCTGAGAGCACAAGGTTGTCAAATGGTCTATTGTCCCACTCGGGATCTCGAATGTCGTCGATGTTGAACTGGCCTGGTTTCATATGTCTTAGTATAGGCTCCTCAGACCACCATGAAGACTCTAGGTAATGCATACACCATTTCTTAGTTTCCAAGTCAAAGCCCCTCACGCGAGGAACCGCCAGGAGGCATTGTTCGTCAGTCAGGGGCGACAAGTCTTCATGCCTCGTGAGGTTTCCTGCCTTGTCCCCCACGACTGACGTTGCTTCTGTGTCACCAGACTCTGACTCATCGTCAGTGACATTGCCGCCCCGAAGCAGGGTGGGGGGCATGTCATCCTGACAGTGGTAGAAAGCAAAAGCATCCACAATAACACGGCCACGAACCTACAATGATTAAAATTCAAGGTTAGTATCTAGCTAAATAAGGCAAATGATATGAAGCGCAAGGTTCAAGCGTCTTGTAAGAGGGCATAGGGGCAGAATGTAAGAGTATGTACTCACCGGTTCGACCTTTTCCTTTTCCCTCTCATATGGATCCTTGATCGTTATCACCTTCCCCCCCTCGCAGTCCTTCACGTGGAACCCACGTAAAGATTCAAACTTGCGGCCCCGGGACACTATTCGTTGTCGAAGATCTTTCTCCACCTCACAAGGAACGAAGCGAAGTGGGCACGCAGGTAGAGTCGATATCGACTTGGACTCCTCAAATTCCTGAATCACCACCTCAGAGCGTTTCAAGCCGCAGTAGGAACCATTCCAGTCGGTTTGGCCCAGTGTGAGTTGCCAATATGGATTCTCCTCTCTGCCGCCGTGAGAAGAGTCGTAGTCGTAGTCGTCGGCTTCTATCAACCTGGCATTCAGAAGCTTTGCGATGCATTGTTGCCCATCTACCACAAGAAGAAACATGTCGCCCGGAGCAAGGAGAAGCCACAGGTTGTCGAAGGCTATCGTCCCGCTGGACTTTGCCTCTTGAAGGGCCGAGAAGTTGACGACAAGGAGTGGCTCGATCTCCTCGCGGAGAAGGAGCATCTCCATCTTGACTCTTTGGTCCTTTTCTTGGTCATATGCCTTCAAGAAATTCTCCCATCGGTGAACGAGGGGGGTGAACGGGGGGGGAGAAGGTGTAAGGGCTTTCGTCGGGTGACCATTTGGGATAGTCGTGGAAGATTCCGTCTAGAACCCCCCTGAGATGCTGGCTCTTGACTTCGATGGAATGAGTTGACCAGGCCACAGCACCACCCTCAGTGACATGGCTTGAGAAGCGATGGATGACGAAATGAACCTGGCCTAGCTCCTTGACTCGACGTTCTTCGAGTACAGGATCTTGGAAATCAGACCACCGAGGTTTCAATCCAGGAGTTGAATGGTTGAAAAACTTCTTGATGGAGCATTCAGATCCCACTGGGGGAACTGTTGGGTCCGACATTTTTGGAGAAAGGGAAGAGGAGGGAGCAAAGGAATTGCCTATGTCAAACTTAGAGAGGCACTGGTTTATGTTGGTTGGGGAGATGTGTTCCAAGGCTATGACTTGCCATTCGGAACAGATAGAGTGTTCGATCGAGAGTTTAATATATAGACAGATTTGGATGCCTGTTTCACCAAGAGGCTCCCAGTTGCCTTGAAGGCAAACTCTAGGCCGTATGTCGGCCGCCCAGAGGGGGGCAAGGTACATTCCTGCATGTTTGTTGGCCCTCGAGCCACTTGACCCAGTTCATCCAATCGAACTTAGTCCTCAACAGAACACAAGGCAATCATTGTTTGGAAAGCTCTCCAATCAATATCAGCGTGTCGGCAGCACCCAAGCCTCAATGCTGACACTTGCGTGCGGCTGAAGACGGCAAATGCAGGATACAGTCAGACCAGAGAAATCCCGTTGGAGAGGGGGCGGGGAAATGGGAGATGCAATCAAGATCAGACCACGTTGATGTTGCGATATCCGGCCTCAATCTGTCGTGGAACAGGAAACAAGGCGTAACCGTACGATAAATGTAGAGGCAACTAATAAACCGGGCGTAAAGATATTGCTTAATGTGTTACCGAGCTGACGTGGCATAAATATATGAACTGCGGGTGACTGGCTAAGATATTTTTACTATACTAGTCGGGCGAAATATACAAATAAAAAGGTTTAAGAAATAAATATAACATAAATTAATTTTATTAAAGAAGTATTACTCTCCTAAGACAGTAACTATTCCTTTTCTATTAAAGAGACAACTATCTTTAATACTACTCTCCATCGGAGGGAACTAGCTTTCTACCACTGAGTGCCTAGACCACTACCATGGATAATCAATCCGCTGTCGACGCCATACACGAGATTATTCTCAAGGTGGATTCTCTCTTTTGTGGTCACCTTTCTGATGCCAGATCCATGGAGACTGAGTGGGAAGCCTCTACTGTTATTGAGGAGACCGAAACCGGGCGGAACGCACACACCTTCGTAAGTGTGCGATCTTTCAAGAGCATTTATGCATTTTCTCACAAGATCCTAGCGGTATGACGATTCGAGAATTCTAGATACGTGCATCTCGGCTCTCACCGCCGTGGAGCCCGTTATTACAGACGCGCCTGGCTCAAAGCGATTCTACGCGATGCTGGGCGGCTTCCATGGCCTTCGATATGCTGCAAATCGTGACCCGTGGGATCTCGAGAGCTCCATCAAGCTCGGGAGAAAGGCTGCTCGCTGGCTGCATGTGTTTGGCGCGGATTCACATTCTGCCTCTATAATGTTCAACCTCGCCGTCTCGCTATCATGCCGGTTTGACGTGACAGACCTCCAGCAAGATCTCAACGAGGCATTTCATCACGCGCACGCGGCCATGTCAGCGATGGCGGACGGTGGCGCGGGGCAAACTGCCGCCTTCAGCCTTCTGGGAGAACTGCACATCAAGCGGTACGAAACAACAAAGTCCAAACAGGATCTTCTGGATGCGATCTCCAACTACAGAGAAGCCCTAAGATCAATGCCCAGCTACCGCCCCGATTGGTTCAGGGTGAACAAACATCTCATAGTGACCTTGATACATCACGCTCAGGGTCATGGTGAACTCTCTGGCGACTTTGCTACGCCACTTATCAGGGAACTGGCCGAAAAGGACCCTTCATGCGAGTATCTCCTGACCAACGCTTCCAGATTGGCCCCGGTAGAGGACTTTTCGCCCATCTTCCAAAAATTGCCAATGAAGAATGACAGTGGGGATTCGGTGCTTGAGCTCCCGTCTGACAACGATGAAGTTTTTACAGTCGAAAGCCGCGGAGAGTACCTGGGTCCAGACAATCGAGTTCAAGTCCGAGAACTGCCTCAGCTGTTGTTGTTTGACCGTGAGGCCGGCACAGTTATGGACATGCCCATGCTTGATCTAGACGATCACAATAGAGTCAAGGATGTGCTGACGGGCATCCTGCCTTCTAAAGACCTACTCGGCGAAGTAGATAGCGAAGTCATCGGCTTCGCGGACGACTGGACCTGTTCCTTGGACAACTCCTTTGGACAGGAATTCTCCCAACATCTTGGGGAAGCAGCTCCTACTGGACTTCCTCAACTGCCTCCTGCACACTTGTGTGATCGCTGCCGCACACTCAATTTCCTCTCCCCCCAATTCGAACTCAATGTCAGCCGCACTGAACTAGAAAGTTCACGAACGGATTCTTGTGAGCTTTGCAGGCTGTTGCTAGAGGTCCTGGGACCCACCATCTCTTCGGAGTCTGTCAAGCTCCATGTGAAAGAGTCCTGCTTGAGAGCTGAAGGAAGTAATCGTCCTCTTCTTCGGGTATATTCCAAGCCAGGTACGCCAGTACGCTTCTTTTTATTGTCGAGGTCCCAAGAGGAGACCTGGGTCGCCGATTTCTGTGCTAACTTTGCCAACAGGATCTGAAATCTGTTCCACCATCCAACCCTATCCGATGCTCCCAGAGCCCCGGACCCGGCGCCATTTTGATTTTCTTAGAGAGTGGCTCCGAATCTGTGACAAAGAACACCAATGTCTCAAGAACCACCAGGAGGAAGAGGATGACGACGATGAGCCCCGTGCACAACCAGACAATTTCTTACCTGAAAGGGTTCTTGACGTTGGAGTGGGTCGGGATTCTGATACACTACGTCTGAAACTGTCAGACCTGGGCGAACGAGGGAAGTACATCACTCTCTCTCATTGCTGGGGAAGGCCCTCCGACGAACAGAAGGACAGTTTTTGCACGTACAGATGCAATCTTGACGCCCGAAGGAAAAGCATTGACTGGAACGCCTTGCCGAGGACCTTTCAAGATGCCATCACTGTCGCACGAGAGTTGGGCGTGAGGTATTTATGGATTGACTCCATGTGCATCATCCAGCGCCACAAGGGATGCTTGGACGCCTGTGACAGCCTGAGGGACTGGAATACTGAGTCTAGGAATATGGAAAGGTACTATGGCCAGGCATATGTCACCATCGCAGCCACCTCGGCAGAACATTCCGAGGTCGGCTTCCTCAACCCCAGATTTACTCCTGGCAATCAGACTCGAATCCAAGAGCGGTGTGTTAATATCGCTACTCCTGCTGGTAACTCACTCTACATCTGCAAAGACATTGACAACTTTAGAGATGATGTCGAGCAAGGGTGTCTAAACAAACGCGGCTGGGTCCTGCAAGAACGACTTCTGTCGCGTCGGACAATTCATTTCACGGCAGGCCAGACATATGGGGAGTGTGGAGATGGAATTCGTTGTCAGACACTTACCAAGATGACCAAGTAAGTTTCTGCTCACTCAATGATCAGACGGTGCTGACCAAGGCCCTCGCCGGAGCAGTCCGAAGGCCAGCTTGTTCTCTGACACGCTCTTCCCTCGATCAATCATGAGATATACCAAGAGTAACAGAATCCGCTTTTTCCAGTACCTCTTTGAGACGTATTCTACGCTGGACTTGACCACGGAGACTGACAGACCGGTTGCTATTGAGGGGCTCCTCAAGCGTCTCGGGGCAGAGCTCAACACTCCTACCCAATACGGCATTATCAAGAGATTCTTGAACAGGAGTCTACTTTGGCGGCGATCTGCTGACACAAAGCTAAAGCTCATAAAGGGGCTTGAAGCTCAGAACGTGCCCTCGTGGTCATGGCTCAGATACGCCGGGCAGATTAGCTATCTGAGCGTTCCCTTCTACAGCGTGTCCTGGAGCAACGCTGTCAAGTCTTTTCCGGACAATGATGGCGATGCTCATGCGGACCCAAACCCCGAGCTCGGCCCAAAGTTCAGCGCCTTTGTGAGAACATTTTCTCCAGGCGCGCAATGTCAGGGGTTGCTGTTTGACGAAACGGAAAGGACGGATATTCATACTCTCAGGTGTGTTGTTCTCGGTAGGATCGGTGACGAGAGTAGTGAGCAGCAGCATTTCATTCTGGCCGTGGCCCCAGTGTATGTCAGGGACGACGTGGATCTGTATGAGAGGGTTGGAGTTGGATCTATCCAGAGACGAGATATAGATTTTAAATCGCGGAGGCAGCTAGTATGGATTAAGTAATAGGTATTTAATTTCTTCATTACGTTTTATTAATATCTTATATATTTAAAAAAAAAATTTATATATTACTTTTAATAATTATCTTAGATCTTATTAGTCTTAGCAGCTCTAAGGAGCTATAAGAGCTAGCTGTTTACCTATTTAAACATTAAAGCATCCCCTTTACTAAATAGACCTTACTCTCTAGCTAAATAAACCTAAATCTTGAAGATGCCTATACTGCTAGATTTTAAACCCCACCTTTATCTGGCCGTCGGTTAATCTTTTAGACTCCGATTGTCGTAAGGCCGCGGCCGCCCTTGCAGAGTCCCGAGCTATCATCAGTCTAGTTATTGAACAGCGTTAAAGGCCGAGGAGGGAAGCTCTGGCGAATGGCGATCCCGCTCCTTCATTCAATGATGTGATTAACTGGGCAGAGAGCGAGTATAAGGGCCATGATTACGATGCAGCCGTTATGTAACTGACGCTGTCCTTTGCCGCAATCCATACGACGACAGATCTGTTGACCTAGACTCTTATCATGCTAGCGATGCACCCGGAGTTTATCGACCCAATCAGACAGGAGATTGCCAGTACCTTGGCTGCTGAGTGATGTCAGAAGAATGCTCTGTTCAACATGAAGCTGCTGGATAGCGCGATTAAGGAGGCCCAGAGGCTCAAACCAGGCGGCCTTTGTAAGTTTCTCTGCATGGTCCTCCACCTTGACACCTTCATCCTAACAACAGGCTGATGAGTGGCGATGCGGCGCCTTGCTGTGGACAATGTTACACTTTAGCCTATAATAATATCTTGTTCAACCCGACCGCTTATCCAATCAATCTCCCCACTAACCACCCCAATATAAGTCGACCGTCCAGCCAGTCCTGGCTTCGTAACTAGTAAGTAGCGATCATTTGCGACTGCGTCGGTCATTGTTCGCAGGCGAACAACGAACCTCTTATCCAGGATCAAAACTTCCTTCGGAGCTGTTAAATACCGCTTGATTCGTATGACTGTTGAAGGATGAGAGCCCACTGGTGACAGCTTTGCTAGCTCCTCCTTCGTAAGAGTCTTCGTTGCCCATGTGCCTGTCAATTCTCCATCAGGTGTGATAGTGAGCAAGCTATCATAGCCCTCCTCGTCCTCCGCAAGGTCGAGCAACACAGGTGGGCACCATGACCATGGCCCCGAACTGCACATTGTCATATTGCCGTGGAGTAGGCTGTGTGGAGTGATCCGAGTGACATACTCGACGAGAAGCTTCTTGGTGATCTCGGGTGCCGTCAGCCCCGACTCGAGCCCGCGTGGGTCTGCCATGAGGCTGGTAATGATCATGCGATCTCTCCCCCAAGAGGTGTGCCGGTTCTTCATGGCAAACATAAGCTGATTGAGCTTTGTGAGATCGCCTTGGGCTCGGCCGCGGACTGTCTGGATGACAAGAGATACTTCTTGGTGTGCTGGACGTGTGAAAATACTCTTCCCGCTAGCCAAGATGTCATCGTCGAGGTCCTTGAGAACGTAGCGGTATTCACGATGGCCATTGTATTGAAACATGAACCCGGCCTCGGGTACAGTTTGGCCTCCATGCTGCTGCGCGGGGGCTTTGAACAGGACCTTGACCTTCTTGGAAGCCCGCAGCTCCAAAGCCGTCCAGCCACGGGTGAACCAGGCCGAGAGCGCCAACGCGAGGCAAGGACTGCCGTCATCCATCCACTCAAAGTTAGCCAGCTGCAAATCATGGACCAGAGTGAACTCAGCATTGGAGTAGTTCTGGTGCATCCTGCTGATTTCCTCCGCCCACTTCTTCCGGTCGGACGGCATGCAGATGGCGTCCCACCATATGCCCTCGCAGCCTTCGCGTTGGGCGACGGAAGTAAAGAAGTCGAAGAGACATTCGTTAACAGTGCCAGCTTCAGTATTGATTGAAGACCCAGTTCCGTCGAGCCAAATATGTGATATGGCCATGAATTTGCCGCCTGTGAGCTCTCGCTTCATTGTCCAGGCATTGTGAGGCAATGTGGAGTGGTTCAGTTTGGAGGGATCGCACTTGATGCGATGGTCGCTCTCAGAGAGGCCGCATTGGTGCAACTGTCGAACGGTTGTCGAGTTTTCCTCGTCGAACTGACACGTCTCGGGCGTGCATTGGGCATGTACCCTAGTGTCGGTCGCTGGCATTGTGTTGAGTATGGACATGATGGAAGGGATGCTAGCGATGCCGCTTCTACAAGCGAGAACCAGGTTCCAGAGTCGGCGTCTGCAGAAGTTTGACTGCAAATTCGACACATCAAAGATTGCCCTGTTCAATCGCCTCATATGGAGCGGAAGCTCTAGATCGTCGGCTACACCGACGTAGTTTCTCATTATGCGAGGGTTCGGGACAAAGTCGGTCGCGTTCGACATCCAAATGAGCAGTTCAACCACGCCGAAGAAGTCGTCTTCGGTATGAAAGCCTACTTCGTAGTTCCAGTCCATCAGTTCCAATGAGCCGAGTAGCTTGGTGCAGAAGTATATCGCCATATTAGGAGGAGGGGCAAGACGTTGTGTTGTGCCCCGGAAGGACATACGAGCTGAACCCACGGGGAGCGACATCGGAATCCTAGCAGCAGCTATATGAGGCGATATCTTACCCCTGGTAGCATTTGGATGTGCATCAATGTCAAACGCTGTCTTCTCACTTGTGCTCCAGCAGGCCATAACCTTCAGTGCCCATGCCCGGAAAGCGCCCCATTCGCATTCGGGAGCAACGCGAGCCAGGGTGTTCTCGACTTGCAGGCACTTCTCGTTGGTGCAGTTTCTCATCCTAGTGTGTTTCATGCATTGTTCTAGATTCTCAATGACTGACATAAAATGAAACCCGGATGAGTCTCTCAACCCGGATGAGTCCCCAGAGAACCTTCTGACGATTGGAAAAAGGTTCTGCAAGGGCGCAAAGAAATCGTAGTTTGGACAGAAGAGACGGTTCGGTTCAGGCCACTCGTATATCAAGTATGGGTTTTGTTGATCCATTGGGCTGAGAGAGAGAGGGTTTTGGTTTAAAGCGCATCCAAGCCTGATTGTTTTTGGGGAGGAGGCAGTATTTAAACCCGAAACCATTATTTCTCAGCTGACATGCTTCAGCGTTTGAAGCTGAGAAGGTCCTAAAATAGACCCCGTCCGCCCTATTTTCAACCGTGTCAAGCGCCACCTCGCTTTTCCAACCAGTGACAGCTCCTAGCCAAGCGCTGCCGCAGCGTTAGCGCCTGTAGGTCTGGGAAGGGGAATTTAAACGTGGAGAGATTCGTGATCTAGGTACGACTCATTATGTGTAGTGTCTAGGGAACTGTGTTAGCATTGGGATATTATGCTATGATGTGTTGGAAATGAGTTCTTTATCATAGTTGAAGCCGGGATAACCGACAGACAAGATCGTAGTGTCTAGTGGAGTCAAAGGGGACGACGCTGAACTTTGCGACAGGGGAGACTCCATGTTATTGTGCATATTGTCACACGCATCAGCTTCTGTATATGTAGCTGGCGCCTTGCTTGGTAGAGAGAGGATTATAAGAGGAGCATCTACGTAGTTTATATATGGTGTTAAGTAGCAGTGAGGAGCACACTCTCTATTTTCTCATATAGGCTCATAAATGCAATGCTATGTGCTACAAATCAACAAATCTATATCATCAAGCAAGGCTCCTATCCGTTTAACCTTCACCCTTGGGCATGAAAGGTCTTTTACAGCATCGAGACAGGCCTGGCAGCATCAACCTCCTCGTCATCTCCAAAGAAGACTCTCACAGGCAGCCACGAATCATCAGCAACCTTGAAGCGATCAGGAATGCCCGAGAGACTGGCCATCTCTCGGTCCGTAAGCTGCCAGCCTCCTAGTTGAAAGTTGGCCTCGATGCGGCTCTTGGTGACCGACTTTGGTAGCAGGCTTGTCCCCCTCTGCAAACCCCACATCAACAAGATCTGCTGCGCAGTGCGGCCATGGGCTTTTGCGATCGAAATAACAGTCTCGTTGGAATATATTGGCGAGTTTGTGCTGCCGAGCGGCGAGTATGCTGTTGTGTGAATCCCCTTGGACTCGTTGTACTTGATGAGTCTGGTGGAAGGGTTGAAAGGATGGAGTTCAACCTGATTTACGGCTGGGGTTACCTGCAATCGTTAGAGCCTATTAAAGGTGGAAGTTTCTTGGTGGATTACCTTGCAGCTCTCCGCTGACAGTAGCTTTTCCAGGTTCCTTATACCAAAATTGCTAACACCAATATTGCGAACTTTGCCGGTACCGACTAGCTTCTGCATATCGCGCCAGGTATCTACAAAATCCCAGTCTTTGAGAACCTGGCCAGGATTTTTGGGATCGAGAGCAACCGGCCAGTGCATCAGATATAGATCAACATAGTCAGTGCCCAAGTTTGCAAGACTCGTGTCGATTGCCTCAGCAATACGGTGGTGGCAGTCATTGTCCAGCTTTGTGGTAAGCCAGATCTGCTCTCGAGGGACTCCCGATGCCCTGATTCCTGCGCCTACTTCCTTCTCATTGCCGTACGCAAATGCCGTGTCGATATGACGGTAGCCGCACTCGAGGGCCCATTGCACGGCGAGTTCTACCTCACCTGGCTTGGACTGCCATGTACCAAGGCCCAGGGCGGGCATCGAGTCCCCCGTGTTGAGGACATATTTCTTCCTGTTTGCTGTTAGTCGATGTAAAGGACTGGTCACTTGGTGCACTTGCGTCGTGTTGTCTTGGTATGTCATGGCGGGAAAGTTTCCGACAGAAAAAGTCCGAAGAGATGGGGGAAATACTTCCGTAAAGTTAGGGGCTCTCCATGCTTATATATGAGGCATTCCTCCCGATCAGACTTGAAGGGGTGGTGTTTGGTGGGCCCACTTGGGATCTGGATGAGAGAAGGTCGAGGCGAGGTGCGTGATTTTATATGCTGGGGCTTCCACTAGCTCTGGCCAATGCAGTGTGAGATACTGGCTTCTACAAGTATCTAAACCTAGCTAAGAAGGGCCAAGAGTGTAGTCTGAGCCCCGCCCCAGCATCGTCGGATAGGGAACTCTGGTTTCCAGGTTGATCATCTGTATTAGTAGCGCCTGTACGATGGATACTGCGCCATCAAGAGGCCCTCAAGTAAATTCGACAATGGGACAACTGAATAAAAGAGGTTTGCATTTTAAATATTTATTTATGAACCTAATCACGCTTCATTCATGTCTCAGTACCGTGGAGTAGCGTTGTAAGCCCTCTCTTTGCTTGAGATAACCTGTAACCTCGCCATTGCACCATATCAAATTATCTGTATTGTTTACATGGCTGCCGTGCTATGTCCTTGAACCCTAAGAGCTTGGCATTTAGGATAAGAGGACGAGGCGTTTGACATCAGTGTAGAGGGATTATGTGCATAGGCACCACCGCCCCTGGCAAAGTGCATGCTTCTTCATATTACTATCAACTCATCCCAAACTGCGTTCCCTTGGCTGGGCAAGGCATTAGCTGCCGTATTTAGATTAACCAACGCCCGCACAGCAATCCCCAGGCCCAGACACCCCTTCCTGCTTCAACAACTAAGTAGTGTAAATGAACGCCTTCTGCTCGAAATCAGTCTCATCCAAGAATGACTCGATCACATCCTCCTCCTGGTCACCAGAAGCAGGCATGTTCTCAGCATTCTTCTTGTTCTGCCAGGCAGCAATGACCCAGTACGCGGCCATGATAGCCATGCAGACGCCGTAGCACACGATCATGGAGATAGTGCCGCCGACATATTCCGGAGCCTGGTTGGCGCGGAACGTCTGGGGACCAATCAGGTTGCCGACAGCGTATCCGATGTAGAGGATGGCGAATACAACCGACTTCTTGGTGTGACCGGCGGTATTAGCCTGGGCCAGGCCGATACCGACGACATAAGGACCAAAGTAGGTGTACAGGAGGTACAGACCAACCATCTGACCGGCGAGGTTGCTTCGGGGAAGGGCGAAAACGACGGCGGTGCCCACGATAGGGACGAGACAGGCCAGAATTGTGACCAGGCAGCGACGGTTCTTCCACTTTGCGGACAAGAGCGAGAAGGAGAAGGAGGCGATGGTGGACATGACACCGGTCGGCATGGTCAGGAGCGATGCGTCAACGCCAGAGTAGCCAAGGCCCTTGATGATCAGCCCGCCAAAGGTGACGAGACCGCCGTTGGGGATGTTGATGGCGATGTTGAAGAAGAAAAGGAGCCAGGTCTTGGGGTCGATGACTGCCTCCTTGGCCTGAGACCACTTCCAGACGTTGTTGGAAATACCAGTCTTGTTAGCAGCCAGACGGTTCACTACATGATGCTTCTCCCGATCGTTGAGGAAGAAGGCGTCCATTGGGGTTCCGGGGAGCCAAATGAATGCGATGATGGACCAGGCCATGGAGACGGAGCCTGAAACAGAGTTGATGAGCGCGTTATACCTTTTGGGAGTAGCCCAGCTATGACTTACCGGTCAGGATAAACAGATATTGCCAAATGGCAAGCGGCGCACTCTCCGGAATGTGACCAACAGCCCAAGAGAGGAATCCGTTGATGACAGAACTGGCAGCGGCAAACACAAGAGCGTTTCTAGGGGGTTGCTCTTCTTTGAGGTAGAAACCAGCAAGCATCAGAGAGATGCCAGGGACGATGATAGCTTCGAAGGCGCCTATTTGTTTCCATTCTCGTCAGACAAAATCCTCGCAAAATGGTGCTTCCTTAATGAACTTACCCATCAAGAATCGAAGAGCGGCGAGTCCTGCAAAGTTGTGGCATGCTACCATAAGTAGAGCGCACGCGGACCAACCCATGGAGCAGGCGGAGAGATACTTGGCGCTCGGGAGGCGGTGGATGAGCCAGGTCGAGGGGAACATGCCGACAAGTGCCTGTGTAGATAATGTCAGCTAGGTATATTCTCTATCTGGAGGAAAGGATGACTAACACCCAGAGGGAGAATGGAGCCGAGCCAGCTGTACTGCTGACCGACGAGGTTGTTATCCTCGCGGAGCCCGTAGAGCGCAGCCGTGCCGAGAGCAACTTTATCAATACTATGGAGAACAAGGTTAGATGGTTGCATTCTATTTCACCAGTGAAGGTGCTACTTACGCTCCTAGAGTGGCCACGAGGAAGAGCTAAAAAGCCATCATGGTTAGTATTCATCCTTCTCTCGGCCAGAGCTTTCCATACCATTGGCAGCAAGATCCAGTCAATCTTGCGCATGACCTTCTTCTCCTCAGCAGGAGTAAGAGGCTCATAGTGCTCAGTGCTGTTAAGGTAAACAGCCGCCTTGTCAGCATTGCGATTGTCAAGCTTCTGAGCCTCGACCATCCCAGCCTGTTGAACAGACGGAACCTTTGAGATGGCGTGCTTCTTATCGTCCGACTCTGGGGCGCCCATTGTTGCAGGTGTGATCAGAGGTAGTGATGATGACGGGATGGATATTGAACCTGGACCGTTTTGTTGCAGGAGGTTGCAAATTTTTGGTGGGTATCAGGAGGGTTCTTATGCTTTTGGCGTGAAGGCTAAGAAAGGCAACGTTTATTATCGGGAATAACTAGCACAGGCCTAAGGATAACCCATGATAACGCCTCGGTGTCAAGGATCCATGGGCCTGGAACCAGAGGAGCACAGTGAGGGGAAAAGTCATGACATTCCGGGGTAACACGAGATAGCTCCCCAGCTTCCTAGATCAGGGTTCCCCGGGGGAGACTCGAGTCGTGAACCCTCCCCCTGATAAGCCCAATTCCAGGGTCTCAACGACATGAAAAAGGTCGTTTCGACCTTCCCTCCATCGCGCCGTGCCAAGACTTGATGCGGGGAAGCTGGTAATCACCACCATTGGTTGATTTCCGTTAGTAGTGGGGATATCAGGGGTCTAGGTATCGGTACAATCTCTCAAAAAACTCCACACGCCAAGATAACAAAAAGCAAGCTTATGGAGGTCGTTAAAGATTTGATCAGGCGGACAATGATTGTAACAAGCAAGTCAGTTCAGTTCAATATCAGCTCATATCTACAAGGGTATTCGATATCGCTCGACTACCAAGTCAACGTCGGTATTGTGAAGATATCTTGCAATATATCTGCTAGCGTCCCTCTCACGTTATCTTTCCCCTAACCCGCCAACCAACAGGGTTGATAACTCTTGTTTCCCAATCATGTCCGAACTCAAAGACGCATCTATCCTGATTGTCGGGGCCGGCACCTTTGGTCTATCAGCCGCCCTTGACCTCTCCCTCAACGGCTACCGCAACATCACCGTCCTTGACAAGGGCAACGATATACCCTCACCGTACTCGGCTGGATGTGATCTCAACAAGACTATCCGCGCCGAGTATGAAGACGACTTCTACACTAGTCTTGCCCTAGAGGCTATCGCAGCCTGGAAAACACCATTCTTTGCGCCGTTCTACGCCGAGCGAGGTCTCGTTGTCGTCAATTCACCCACTGGGCCGAGCAAGTCGGAAAAGTCGGTCAACAAGGGTCTTCTCACACTGAAAGGCCGCCCGGAATATCCTCCTGGCACGCTGAAACAGATCAAGTCGGGGCGCGATGTGCGGTCTATTGTGCCCCAATTGAAAGGACCCATGGAGGGATGGCACGGCTACTTCAACAAGTACGGGGGATACGCCCGTGCTGGAAGAGCCATGGCCAAGATGTACGCGACCTGCAAGGAACGTGGCGTGCGCTTCATCCTCGGAGATCAGCAGGGGAACGCAGTTTCCTTGCTCTTTGACGGGAAGCGATGCAAAGGCGTCAAGACAAAGTCTGGCCGTGAGCACCTCGCCGCCCACACAATCGTGTCCCTAGGCGCCCACGTCGGCCGTCTCATACCCTCCATCACGCCCCAAATCACCGCCAAAGCATGGGCCGTCGCTCATCTTCAGCTCACGCCCGAGCAGGCGAGTAGTCTAGCTGGCATTCCAGTCGTCAACTGTCGCGACCTCGGCTTCTTCTTCGAGCCGGATGCCGAGACGGGACTACTAAAGCTCTGCGCCCATAGAGCAGGTCTCACCAACTTCGAAGTCTCAGACAACGGCCGTGCAAGTCTCCCAGCTACCAACAGTCGAGATGAAAGCACGGCCACCTACGTCCCGGGTGGGCAGATCCCTAAGGATGACGAGGACAGAATTACTGCGCTGATCGCTGCGACGATACCCCAGTTCTCCTCATTGCCTCTGACACGAAAGTTCATCTGCTGGTGTGGCGACACGACAGACTCCAACTTTATCATCGACTATGTCCCAGATACCGAGGATAGGTCTCTGATGGTGTTTTCTGGTGATAGTGGCCATGCGTTCAAGATGCTCCCCATTGCTGGGCGCTGGGCACGGGAGGTCTTGGAGCAGGGGGAGCAGAAGCTGGGGAGATGGAAGTGGAAGGGGAGTCCTGAGGGGAAAGCCGACGACATTAGTTGGAGGTTTGGAGATTTGCAGGATGTAAAGGATGTGCCGGCTTGGGCTGGTGAAGGGGAGTGCAGCATGGAGCAACTTGAAGGCCATCAGCTCAAGTCGAAGCTGTAATGCCGTTCATTGGAGTACCAGAGGGACATGGATAGAAAAAGTTTGTAGATTGATATGACGAAAACGATAGAACGTGGTTTCAATTCTTGTCCCATCCTATGCCAGGCTTAGTAGTTTACTCTTCGTCTCGACCAAATCCTCCCAGCTCCCAGCTTTGCCTAGATCCCTATCAAGCCACACGTCCATAACCACATCCCTCGCCCTCACAACAAACGCAAGCCACCTCGCCTTGATCAAACTGTCAAACTTATCCAGTACAAGACGCCGATCATCCTCGTTACACACACCCAAGGTGCCCACGACGAAGAGAATAAAGGTCAGTGACGGTTTGGGCGGAAGGTCGGCCAGGAGATCCATCACCCGTCGCGTCAAGCCTTGAATGACGGGTGATGTGGGCGTGGCGTTGTCGATGCACGCGTACAAGTAGATGAGGGAGCATAGTCTCTTGCCCTCTGCTACTTGGAGCAGCACGTCGTTAGACTCGCTGGCGTCGCTCCCTGTTGAGATCCGCTGCCGCAGGTCCTTGAGTCCATCTTCAATGGAATCGCGCCGTGACTTGATGGAAGGGTCTGTCGCATCTCCTTGGCCGTCGTCTGCTGCTCGTAGCTTTTTCTTCCTCTTCCCCGAGTGCCGTAAATCCATTATCAAGGTCCCAATGGCCGACACTTGTTGTATCAAGCCCCGAGAGCAGGCAATCATCGGGTCGATCTCAGCTTCGTCATCGCTGGCAAACCACTCGCCCGGGTCGAAGAGGGTTTCCTGAATCCAAGCTGTGCGGCTCATTATGTCGTGAGAAACGAACCACATGATGCAGAACTGGCGAAACTTGTCTGGCTCGCATACACTAGGATGGCGTGGCCAGACCATGCTGCATAGGACTCGGGCAGCTCTCAGATGCGTCATCCAGACTGTCGAGCACAGGATCGCAATGTCGTTGCATGAGAGTATGATTATCGTGGTGAGGATCGAAGCTGAATGGCCCGACGCAGTGGACCAGTCGCCCTGTGCAGCCTCGATTTCCATCCTTAGGCCTTTCAGGGCCCGGCCTTTGTTCTTGACTGAGGCGACGCCATAGGCATCTTTGGCGGCAGGGTTAGTGAAGGCGGCCTCGGTGGCGGCCCAGCTGAGGAGGGCGTGGAACAGAGGCTCCGATGTGAAGGACAGTGGCACTACAAACTCCCAATATGGGTTCTCTTTCGTCGAATTGCTGAGACCGGGACACATGTAGCTGACGAAAAAGTCGAAGAGGCGCAGGTCGGCAGAAGTCTCGGCAGATGGGAATAACGATAGCTGGCTGCCGAACCCTGGATGATGATTGCTGTTGAATGCGGCGTAGATAGTCTCGTCTTCTCTTGCTCTTGCAATTTCATCTTCTCTCTCGGCCTGGTCTGCACTCAGAGGGTCCAGGTGCTGTGACCCTTCGGTCCTACCGCCGACATCGGCACTCGCTCGAGGCCTACGCCGGGGCTCCTCAAAGTCAGTCGTGGTTGTGTGTAGGAAGTAAACGTCTCCGGTAAAGCTCCTCGCTTGTAGAGGTTGACTAGAAAGCGGAACCTTGGATGACTGGCCATAGACACCTGCAGAACTACAGTAAGCACCAGGCGGATTCCACGTCTAGGGGAGAGGGAAGTACCTTGTCGTCCAAAGCAGATGCCCCTAGCAAGGGCCTCTTCTCTCCACAACAGCTTGACTCCATACTGGCACGTGTGCTTCCACCGAGCACAGTTGCTGCAGACGGGTCTCTCGAGGGTACACTTGATGCGGCGCTCTAGGACACGCTGGGTCAGCCTAGGTCAACTGAGGGGACCGGGGGGGGAAGATTGCCTACCCTTGCACTTCCAGCAGGCATTCCTCCCACGCTTCTCCGTGGGTTCATTCTGTCTCCGGCGGGGCATCGCGAGCGAGAAAACAGCTAGGGTAGGAGAAGGAGACTCGAGTGATGATGTTTTGCGGCCGAGATTGCGCAGATCTGGGGAGGGGGGGTTTCAAAGGTGGAGTGATTGGAATGAGTACGTTAAGTGGTAGCTCGGGGTCATGTGTCGGATAAGAGAAAGAGAGAAGAGGGAGAAGGTCGAAACGACCTGACCTGACCCGCCTTTTTTTGCTTATCAGCTGCGAGCCATTCACAAGACGCGCTATCGTCGGCCATTGCTACCTTGATAATGAGCCGGAGATTCGGAGTGATGACATCGCGGGGAAATAAGTGGATCGACCTCCCCCGCTTTACGAGTCAGAGGTCTAGGGTACAGGTACATGACATTTTGCAGTGGATGGATTCTGTAGGAGTTATTGAAAGAGAGAAGGTCGTTTCGAACTATCATGTAGATTGGATAATCTATCTATGCATATTCCGATGAGATTTTGCTTCGTTATCTGTGTTTAAAACCAGGCTTGCCCCCAGTCAATAGATTATCATCTCAATCTCGATCATCCCATCCTTATCCTTGTCTCTTCATCAATCTCCCTCGCTTACCAAGTGAGCCCGCCAATCTTCATCATGCCTCACGCCAGCACAAGTACAGTGTCAGTTGAGGACTCTATCTTGGTCGCTATTGACCGAGGTGGCACTTTTACCGATGTTTGGGCGTCTGTCGAGGGCAAGCCTGATTTTGTCTTCAAGCTTCTCTCTGTAGACCCTGATCACTACAAGGATGCTCCCACAGAAGGTTAGTTTTAGCTGCGCTGAATTGTGCCTTGCCGGCCCCACTGACATGCTCTCAGGCGTTCGAAGAGTGCTTTGCCACTATCTTGGACGAGACATTCCCAAATCAGAGCCTCTTCCCAAGAAGCCCATCCGTGCAATTCGCATGGGCACAACTGTCGCTACAAATGCCCTTTTGGAGCGTAAAGGAAGTCGACACGCCTTTTTGGTGACAAAGGGCCACAGAGACGTCCTGGAGATTGGTTCTCAACAACGTCCTAACATCTTTGCCCTCGACATCCGCAAGGCTGCCGTGCTGTACGACACGGTAGTCGAGATCGACGAGCGCGTCACTCTCGAGCACTACGACGAGGAAGCTGATCGCGTCAATGGCGTCCGCAAAGTTATCCAGGGCGAGGTTGTCGAGGGTGTTGGCGGCGAGCTGATCCGAGTCCTGGAGAGCCTGAACGAGGACACGACAAGGGCATCGCTTCAAAAACTCCGGGATCAAGGCTACACCACTGTTGCCGTGTGTCTGGCCCATTCTTTCCTCTTCCCCGACCATGAACGGAGAATCGAGGCCTTGGCAAAGGAGATGGGCTTTGAGCACGTCTCCTTGTCGTCTGCTGTTGGCGCCAACATGGTCAAGATGGTGTCTCGTGCCGGCACGGCCTCTGCGGATGCCTACCTCACACCGGAGACCAACAAGTACATTGCCGGTTTCGCAGCCGGCTTTGAAGACGGTAACCTTGAAGGGCTGCGCTGCGAGTTCATGCAGAGCGACGGTGGTCTGGTCAACTATAAGTCATTTAGTGGTATGAAGGGTATCCTCAGCGGACCTGCAGGTAAATTGCCCCATGTCCCTAACATCACAGACCAGTAAGGCTCATTTATTATGCTAGGCGGTCTCGTCGGCTTTGCTCGTACATCCTACGACGGCGAAACACCTGTCGTTGGCTTCGACATGGGAGGAACCTCTACAGACGTGAGCCGTTTCGGAGGCACCTTTGACCACGTCTTCGAAACCACCACAGCCGGAGTCACCATCCAAAGCCCCCAGCTGGACATCAACACAGTCGCAGCTGGCGGCGGTAGCATCCTCTTCTGGGAGAACGGCCTCTTTAGAGTCGGGCCCGAGAGTGCTGGTGCCCATCCCGGCCCAGCAGCGTACCGCAAGGGAGGACCCCTCACCATCACCGACGCCAACCTCCTCCTGGGTCGTCTACTGCCAGAGTACTTCCCCAAGATCTTTGGACCCAACGAGGACCAAGGTCTCGACGTGGATATCGTGCGGCAAAAGTTTGAGCAGTTGGCCAAGGACATTCAGAAGGACACTGGTCGAGATGTGACGCCTGAAGAGGTCGCCGTTGGCTTCATCGAGGTAGCCAATGAGACCATGTGCAGACCGATTCGATCTCTGACGGAAGCGCGAGGTTTCGAGATTGATTCGCATAATCTTGCCGTGTTTGGTGGAGCTGGAGGTCAGCATGCTTGTGAGATTGCAGAGAACCTCGGTATTTCCAAGGTTGTGATGCACAAGTATTCCAGTCTTCTTTCAGCATACGGTGAGTTTCCCTTTCTTTTTACTACTCAACAAGCCACGGAGATGTTCCTGAGATATCTAACATTTCCTAGGTATGGCCCTTGCCGAGGTCGTTCAAGAAGCCCAGGAGCCTTGCAACGAGGTCCTCACACCCGAAACCCTGCCCAAGATCAAGGCCCGCCACGAGCATCTACGAAAGTTTGGCACAGATGCCCTCACTCAGCAAGGAGTCGACCATGCGGCCATCAGGCACGATGTCTATCTCAACCTCCGTTACCGTGGCAGCGACACCACCCTGATGATCCTGGAGCCCGCTGATGGAGACTGGAAGAGGGAGTTTATCGCCGAGCATCTGAGAGAATTCTCTTTTGTTCTCCCAGCTGATAGAGAGGTTCTCGTTGATGACATTCGTGTTCGGGCTATTGGTGTTAGTACCGAGAGTACCAAGGATAACGAGGCCCTTGAGCAAGAGCTGAAAGGCGAGAGTTTCACGCCCATCAACGCAGACAAGATCGCCGCAGAGACGGTAAGTGTATCTCTCCTCCATCTAGATACACTGTCTAACACTTCTCAGCGACCCATGTATTTCAAGCACGGCGGCTTCCACCAGGCCAGCGTTCTGCTGCTCAAGGATCTGTCCCCCGGTAATCTAGTCTCAGGACCCGCGGTCATTATCGATGATACAGCGACTGTCGTGGTAGCCCCCAAGTGCAAGGCCCGAGTTCTCTCGAGTCACATCATTATTGATGTCGAGGCCCAGAACCCCTCAAAGGCCGATGCCCTGACTGTCGACCCAGTTCAGCTGTCCGTGTTTGGTCATCGATTCATGAGCATTGCTGAGCAAATGGGTCGCTCGCTGCAGAAGACTTCTGTCTCTCTCAACATCAAGGAGAGACTGGACTTTGCTTGTGCCATCTTTGGTCCAACTGGTGACTTGGTAGCTAACGCACCCCACGTTCCCGTCTTCCTGGGTAGTATGAGTTATGCGGTAAAGGGTCAGATCGAGCTGGTCGGTGACAAGATGCAGCCTGGTGATGTCTTTGTAACGAACCATCCTGGTAAGAGAATAACCCTCTTTGCGCAGAATCCCGGAGCCATGGCTAACAGTTTGCAGTGAGCGGAGGAACACATCTGCCCGACTTGACGGTCGTCACTCCGGTGTTCGACCAAGCTGGCAAGGAGATCCTCTTCTTCCTTGCCTCTCGTGGCCACCACACTGATATCGGCGGCTCCGAGGGAACTTCCATGCCACCCAACTCGACCGAGCTGTGGCAGGAGGGTGTTGCAATCCACACATTCACCATGATCCGTGGCGGCCAATTCGACCATGAAGGCATCGCCAAGATCTTTGCCGAGCCAGGAACCCGACCCGGATGCAACAGCACGCAACGATTAAGCGACAACATCACTGACCTCCAGTCCTTTGCCGCCGCCAACAACAAGGGCGCCAAACTCCTCAACAGACTGATGGACCAGTACGGCCAGAAGACGGTGCAGTTCTACATGGACGCCATCCAGTCCAACGCCGAGATCGCCATCCGGGGATTCCTCAAGAAGGTCCGCACTCAGTATCCCGGAGGCAAGCTCAGTGCCGTCGGTTACATGGACAACAGTTCCCGGATCAATCTCCAAGTTCAGATCCGAGAGGATGGAAGCGCCACCTTTGACTTTACTGGCACCACTCCCGAGCTTCACGGAAACATGAACGCGCCCAGGGCCCTCACATACTCTGGTGTCATTTTCTGCCTGCGAACTATGATTGGAGCTGATATCCCTCTTAACCAGGGATGTTTGACACCTATCGATATCATCATTCCCGAGGGCTGCTTCTTGAATCCTTCGGGAGCTGCGGCTGTATGCGCTGGCAACACGCACACTTCGCAACGCATCTGCGACACGATCCTTCACGCTTTCGAAGCCGCTGCCGCCTCTCAAGGATGCATGAACTGCGTCGGTTTCTTCGGCGGTGAGTCCCTCGACGAGGCTGGCCGCACCAAGGGCTTCCGATATGCCTTCGGCGAGACGATCTGCGGCGGAGCAGGCGCTGGACCTACCTGGCACGGCGCGAGCGCCGTACACACTCACATGACCAACACACGCATCACCGACGCAGAGCTCATGGAGAAGCGGTACCCAGTCCTCATGAGAGAGTTTAGTATCCGAAAGGGAAGCGGCGGCAAGGGTGCCTTCAATGGCGGCGACGGAACCCGAAGAATATACGAGGCTCTAGCGCCACTTAGTTTCAGCGTCATCACCGAGCGAAGAACTACAAGACCTTATGGTCTCCGCGGCGGTGAACCAGGCGCATTCGGATCAAATATCTGGAACCGTAAGCTTGAGGATGGATCTTTTAGGGCGGTGAACCTTGGACAGAGAAACATGGTGAGGATGAAGGCTGGTGATCAATTGGTGATTGAAAGTCCTTCGGGAGGTGGTTATGGACCTGTTAGTGATAAGGTGAACGGGGAAAAGGCTTCGAACGGAGGCAATGGGTATAGTAAGGTTGTTGGGGTTAATGAACATGCTGACTGGGCGGCTGATGGATTTTGATGTATATGAGTTACATGAAGGAAGAATAAAATGATGTTATTTGAATATTTTAATGAGAATTTGTTAAACACAAACTATGCTGTTAATATGTTATGGAAATGTGTTCTTTGTTATAGTTGAAGTCGGGATGACCGACCTAGAAGATCGGGTTATCGATACATACAAAGGCAACATATTCGAACCCCAACATCGGGAACAGCATAAACTAGAGCCTTCACCTTGTTGAGACTATTGATATGCTACTGCCCTGACCCTATATGCCATTGCCACTCCTGATCCAGCATATTCACCATATGATCCAACTCCAGCCCTTCCGCCCAAGCATAAAAGTCATCCTCCATAAACTCCAGTAACTTATCTCCCTCTACTGCAGAAACGTCTTCATTCTGGCCTGAAAGCTGACAGCTCGCCTCATATATCCGCCTAACCACGTCTCGCGAACAACGCGCCGTGAGTGACCAATCTTCCATCTCCTCGAGGACTTCCAAAGTCTTTTCGATCTGAGCCTGCCAATCGGTGACATCTTGGCTTTGCGGCTGCCACAGGATACTGAGAAGAGGTATCATTGCTGCCTGATAAAGCAACCAGACGGCATTCCATCCTGACATCTGATGTTTCGTCCAACCACTCGCCACATCATCAATCGTCTGCCTTGCAAGTTCCTGACAAGTTGCTATAGCAGCGAGATCATCTTCACTTATTGGCGCATCTTTATCGCTGCTGGCTACAGCGAGGAGGATTGGTCGGCAGAGAAGCATCCGGAGGTTCAAGTATCTCCACTTGATAATACACCGAGCAAGGTGTAAGGGCTCAGCGCAACTCTCCCGGTTACGAAGAATAGAGGGGAGTTTATCATACCAGCTGACCAATAAGCCGTCCAGGTGTTGCAAGCTTTCCGCGGTTTGCTGGGAGGTGGCTGCTAGCATATCATGAATCTGAGTTGCAATCTTACAAAACTGGATGTTTTCTAGCAAGGGCATTATTCCTGCGTGCTGAGCGGAATCTCGCTCCTCCTGGTAAAAATATGGGTTAGAAGCTGCGACCTTTCATTTGGGCTTGGATCCTTACCTGATCGATAATTATCTGAGGGGGTTGAATGTCGATCGAGGGATCACAACGCCCAAAAGATGGACGGCCCATTGTCGTGGTGGTCCAGGTATCAAGACAGAACAAAGACCACCAAGTGCGTCTCCGCATCTCAACAAGCGTAGCATTCATATTGTCGGTCGTTATTGGCTCTCTATGGAGGCCAAGTGCGCTCGCCATCCTGATCGTGGCGCCCAGTATAGCATTCGCCATGTTGGGACGGTTCACATAGTGGAGATAATAGCCTCCGAGAAGAGCCAACGCTTGCACCGTTTCAATGTGGCTACTCCCAAATGCACCAATACTAAGGTGCTTCATGGCTTTCTCATAGAACTTGAAGTGGTCCAAATCACTTGACTTTGTCGCCATTATAGCACCCATGGCGAAAACCATGTTGAGGAGTGAAAGCCAAGGTACATCGCATCTCTGACCGCCGAGGTAGTCGGCGCGGAAGGCAACTTCGTCAAGCATAGGCGTAAAGACGTGGAGACCTTTGAAATAGTTATCAATGAGTAACTGGCCTTTCCACGTCCAGGGGATTGGGGTCGTCTCCTCAAGATGGCTTGTCTGGGGTGTAGGTAGCTCCAGGGTCCTCTTAGAACCACTCCGTTGGAGAGATGCGAGTGAAGTTCTTAACTGTGGTTGTATCTTAACCATGACCCCGAAAGCTGCCTTGATAGATGATATTCCGAGATATGACGCCTGTCTGTCCAGTGTGAGGGACAAGCCGTTGACATCGTCAGCCTCCGCTGGTAAGGGGTCTCGTTCTCGTCGTTCTTCGTCCCACTCTGCATCTCCCGCCGGGATTTGTTGAACATCAAGAAGTTGAATTTTCGACATGCTGAGCGCTGGTGATGGGAGGGTTTCTATAGGCTCTGCTGATTGCGATGATGGCTGGTCCAAAAGTTGACAGAGCTCTTGACGCGAGAGCGGGAGGAGTGATGACACGTCTTGTCCTGGGAAGAGACGACTCAGGATAGAGCGGCAGTCTTGTAAATTCTGGGAAAGCTCATCGAGAACTCTTGCAGGGGAGTTACTAAAGGGTTGCCACTTCACGTTCGAATAACTAACCTCTTCGAGGGGACGATCCGCTGGCGATGATGGTCATAGACGCAGCGAGATTGAGAGCGCCTTGATTGGCATCGATCACATGGCTGTTTTCCATCGCAGCGTATTTTGCGCCGCTTACACTCGACGCAGGCATGGAGTCCTTTGGCGGGCTTGTTCCGTTGTGGTGAATCCTCATTCTGAGAACTCTGGACTGTGTCGATTAGTTGAGCCTGAGCCTAGCGAGCGGTATTATAATCAGACATACAAGAATAAAACATTCTGTTAGGGAGTATCCGTGTCTAGGTTGCCGCGAGAGTTTGTCGCTGATGATCCAGAGCTGTTCATCGGTCTCAAAGTGCGCGATGAGTGGAGTTGAGGCAGATGAAATATGGGGATAACGAAGACGAAAGAATTGGACAGGTTAAGAATGCCCCAGGTCGGTAGTAAAAGAGGAGACGGCGAATAAGAATGACACGAGTGGGCCAAGTGCAAGACCTGGGGTGCATATGCATCCATGCCTGTCCGAGGAAAGCCGGGAAAAAGGAGTCGAGATCGGCATTCGAGGGGCGGGGGGAGGAGTGGCCAGACCACAAGAACTGCAGCACGAGACGACCCTTTAACCTGATAGACATTATAGTCACCTGACTAGGATGCACAAAGGCGAAAAGAGATGCACGAGGAGTAAAGAACGTCTGAACTTCTCAAGAGCCAACATGGACGCGTCTGAAACCTGGCCACGCGTATCCACCCCGCATCATGTCAATCAGCTGATCTCCCGCACTTCAAAACTCATGGACCAATGCTATACCAGTTTAGGAAGCTCAAATGTTAGTAGAACTTTCAGGGTTAGCAATCACGCCGTCGTAGAAAAGCTTGAGATACTAAAAACCAACCCTGAATAGTTATTAGGGTAAAATGACTAGATTTTAGGATAAAATAACTAGAAAATTATTAAAAGTAATTTAATAATATTAGAAAATAATATTATTATTATTTATTCTTTTTATCCTTTGGTTTATTAATACTTAGATTATAAAGTTAGGATCTTAGCTAGGGCCAGGCGTTTTAGTGTATTAAGTTTTTCTACGACTGCGTGGCAATCTAGACGAGACAGCAGATGATCGTGGCATCAAGTCCCGAGGTTTTACGCGCACGTGAGACTATTATGTTCGCCTTCAGATGTCTACAGGACTATAAATGACACTACGCCTTCTCCAGGTTGACCACACCACCATCCTTGTGAACAGCAAGCACCTTCTTCTGGGTTGACGCCTTAACCGGATTCTGAGCCGCAAAAATCTCATCAAGTTCCTCGAGCTGTCGGAGTATTAACAAAGATTTCATTTAGTGAACGCGTTGAAACTTACAGTACGGCCCTTGGTTTCGGGTAGGTAGATGTAAATCAGCACAACTTGAACAAGGTCCCAGATTGTGAAGATGATATACGTCTTCCATGCAATCTTGTCCATTGCCACTGGCCAGGCAAACTGGTTCAAAAGTCCAGCGGCATTAACGGCCAAGTTGGAAAATGCCATGCCCTTGGCTCGCATCTCGAACGAAAGAACCTCAACGGGATAGAGTGCCTGCAGAGGCGTAATTCCGAATGAGAAAACCGCGCCAAATATAAACACCAAAGCCAAAGCCGCCTTGGAAGCTGCTTGATTGTTGTAGATCGGTTCGCCTTTGGAATCGTCTCCAACATATGACTTGGCAAATTCGGAAGACGCAATCGTCATACCCAGCCAGACCACAGTACAGGCAGCGAACGAGAAGATCAGCAGGGGTCGGCGGCCGAGTCTGTCAACCAGACAGGCTCCGAGGATAGCAAGCGCGAATTGCTGACAGTAGTTGATCAAGGTGATGTTTGCCTGCTCGATTGTGCCCGTGTACCCAGCCGTGTCGAGGACAGCACCCAGAAAGTAGGACAAGACGGCATTTCCAGCCCACTGGCTGAAGATGGATACCGCCAAGTTGCAGAAAAGGCGATACACCGCAGCACGATCTCTGAAGAGGACACGATAGTCCCACCAACGCTTATCCGCGCCGTCCATGTTCAATGCTTCTTCGTACTCGGACAGCTGCAACTTTACCCAAGGGGAATCTGGGTTTCCATTGCCATGATATTGTGTGAGGACAGACTTGGCGGCATCCAGCTTGTTGTGGACGTACAGCCAACGGGGTGACTCAGGCAACCAGAGACTGGTTATCATGATGAGGCCTGAGCAAAGAGCCTGGAGCCAGGTGATGAGTCTCCAGGAGTAGTCGCCTCCAGTATTGAGGCCAGCACGGGCAGAGCCGGCGGCAACAATGGCTCCAGAGAACCAGAGGGTGTTGTACATCGCTTTCTAGGGTTAGCGTTTGGTCTCGTTATCGTGGGATAAAACGTACCTCCAACACGTCCACGGTATGCTGGATGATTCAGCTCCACGACGTACATGGGCCCAGCAGATGCGGCAATTGACACGCCAAAACCAAGGAGGAATCGACCACCCATGAATTGACTGGCATCATGCGAAAGACCCTGAATCACGGTACCAACAACGATGACAGCCGCACCAGAGAACATGCCCCAGCGTCGCCCAAATCCATCGATGACGGGTCCAACAAAGGGTAAGGCAACCACGCCACCAATCTGATACATGGAAGACACGATGCCCGCCCAGATGCCACTATTATCAACGCCATATTTCTCACGGAACCAGGGGTTTTGTAATAAATTGTTGATCAACGACCCATCGTATCCGTTCATCGTGCTGCAGAGAAAGCCGACGAGGGAGAAGAGGTAGATGAAGAGTTGGCCTCTGGACCAGGCATAAGGGGGGTCCTGGATCATGGCTTTCTGGAAGGCTTCGTGGCCGCCGACGACCTTGGTTTCGATTTCTCCCTAAGTAAAGTTAGTTGGAAATAGCGAGGGCATGTTTGAAGTGGATCGAATGTCTGGTTACCTTGTCGCCTTCATGATGGACGTGGGGTTCGAGCTTGTCTTCCATCGCGGATGTTCAACGATGTCGCCTCCGCTGATAAAGGCGACGATCCACAGGTTTTCTGGAGAAGAAGTGAGAGTTTCTGGAGAAAGAAGATGGGGAAAATGATCAACGAGGATTTAGGAAGCCAAGCATGGGTCTTTAGTGCGGCCCCGTTAACATTTTTATGCTTCACAGCTTCGCTCAGGTCACTCCATGCCATGCCTGCTCAGGTGCCCAAACTAGCGGGAAACTTATGCGGATAGTGTATTCCGCACCTCAAATCATGATCCATCCGAACTAATACCTACGATGTTACAAAGAAAACTAAAAGAATGAGCACATCACCGGCAAATCTACCGGCTTCAGGAAGCGGAACCGAGGCGTTGTGAGTAAATTGACCTAGTCCTGATTTGGACACGGAAGACGACGTTCCGCAGGTATCCCTGTCCTCATGGGTTTTAAACCCGCATCCAAAATGGAGACGGAAGCCGACGTTCCAGACTGGTGATGTTAGTGGGTCTAAAGGACGGAGGCTTGATGACTGCCCTTGGATGTGTGTAGTTAGCCGAATACGTGAGTGTGGTCAATCTTCTACAAGAATAAAAAGGGTATTCCGCGCATCACATAGACAAGTTCTGTATGGTGTGTCTGCTACCGCTAGAGCCCCATCCTTGCACAACTGATCTTATTCCATTGCAACACCCTTCCTTTTCTCAGGATGCCCGCTGCTGCTAAAAGAACCTACCTCGAATCAGGATGGTCCTTCAAAAGTGGTCGAGATGGAGATAAGCAGTGGAAACCTGTTGCTCGAGTGCCGACAGTGGTCCATATGGACTTGATGGAATATGGCATGTAAGAGCTAGATGATGCCTTGACAATCAATCTCATCTCACTCACTGCATATCTCAGCATCTCCGACCCCTTCCTCGACATGAACGAGATCGACGCAGAGTGGGTTAATGAAACGTCCTGGAGCTACCGCACCACCTTTGCCTCTCCCGCGAAAGATGGCTCATCAGTTTACCTACTCTTTGACGGACTGGACACTTTTGCCAAAGTCTACCTTAACGAATCCGTCATCTTTGAGAGTTGCAACATGTTTGTTAGCCATAGGGTTGATGTTACAAATCTGCTCAGGAAGGACAACACGCTGAGAATTGACTTTGAGAGCGCGCTGCTGCGTGGGCGCGAGATCAAGGAGAAGATGCCGGATCACCAGTTTGTCCTATTCAACGGAGAAGCTGGGAGGCTAGCGGTCCGGAAAGCGCAATATCACTGGGTAAGTCTTGATGTTTTAGGCCATGCTAGAAGTTCGACCACTGATGTGCAATAGGGCTGGGATTGGGGTCCTAAGCTCATGACCGCTGGGCCTTGGAGACCTATCAGGCTCGAGGTGTCTTACGCGCACATCGATGATGTGTTTGTAAAGTACGACTTGTCTGAGAATCTTAAGACTGTGGAAGGCAGTGTTGACATTGAGGTGGACGGCGGGTTTGACCAAGCATGCCTGTCTATCCGTTTCGAAGACAATGTTGTGTTTTCTAGTGAGGAATCATCGCAATCGCCAGGTCGTGCTAGCATTCCATTTAGTATTAGTAAGTCTTCCACTTTATCTATTCATTATATAGACTCTTACTAACATTTTCGTTTTTAGAAGACCCAAAGCTCTGGTGTCCCGCCGGTTATGGCAACCAGCACTTGTACGAAGTCACAGTGGACATCATCAAGAACGGCCAAGTCCTTGACAGCTGGACGAAGAAGACGGGATTCCGACGAAGTGAGCTCATCCAGAGGGACGATTCTCACGGCCAATCATTCTTTTTTCGCGTCAATGGCATCGACATCTTTTGTGCTGGATCATGCTGGATTCCAGCGGACAGCCTCCTGCCTAGAATTACACCAGACAGGTATCGGCAGTGGTTACAACTCATGATAGATGGAAACCAGATTATGACACGGTAAGTCTCCCAGAGTATCCCGCCGAAGACATAGAATAACCAAGTCGTGTTAGAGTCTGGGGAGGAGGCATCTATGAGGAAGACGCATTCTACGATGCCTGTGACGAGCTTGGTATCCTAGTCTGGCAGGACTTTATGTTTGCCTGTGGCAACTATCCAGTCTGGCCAGAGTTTATTGACTCTATCCGTCAAGAAGCCAAGCAGAACGTGCGGCGTCTTCGGCATCATCCCTCTGTGGTTATCTATGCCGGCAACAACGAAGATTACCAAGTTCAAGAGACGCATAACCTTGACTACGATTGGGAGGACAAAGACCCGCAATCTTGGTTAAAGACGAGCTACCCTGCTCGATACTACTACGAACACCTCCTGCCCGAGGTGGTGGCCGATGAGAGTCAGGGTGTCGTGTACTGGCCTGGATCGCCCTTTTCCAGTGGAAAGCCTACGAATGACAAGACGGTCGGTGATATTCATCAGTGGAATGGTAAGTTTCCAACAACGAAACGTCAGCGAATATTGACTAACCGACACCAGTTTGGCACGGAACACAGGAAAAGTATCAGACTTTCCATAATCTAGGCGGCAGGTTCAACAGTGAATTCGGCATGGAGGCTTTTCCCGTCTTGTCAACCATCCAACACTTCATCACTAATACCGCCGAGTACTTTCAACAGTCCCAGACCATGGATTTCCATAACAAGGCTGATGGACATGAGCGGCGTCTTGCAACATACTTGGTTGAAAACTTTCGTCCCCGAGAAGACTTAGAAGTATGATACACATGATTATCCCTGCCTTGGTGTTGCTGTGGCTAACAACTGTACTAGTCTTACGTCTACTTAACTCAACTCTGCCAGAGCGAGGCACTAACCTACGCATATCGAGGCTGGCGACGTCAATGGGGTGATGATCGTCGCTGTGGAGGAGTTCTCGTCTGGCAGCTGAACGATTGCTGGCCTGGTATTTCATGGGCAATCGTGGACTATTTTCTCCGAAAGAAGCCTGCTTTTTACGCCATGGCCCGCACCCTTGAACCTATCGCAGTTGCAGTTGAACGTGATCATCATGACTGGAGCGTTTGCCACGCGAGACCGGCAAAGAAATCCCCTTTCAGCGTCTGGATTGTCAACAGTCGGAGCGATGTCAAAGGAACAGTCGAAGTTCGTTTCATTTCGGTCAAAACGGGTAACGATATCAAAGACAAGATCCTACGGGAGAACGTCACCATCACTGGCAATGGTACTAAGGAGCTGTTGTCTGGGGAAGTCGACAACGTCAAAGAAGAACCCCATGTAATTGCTGTACGGCTTCTTGTTGATGGGGTGTGTGTCTCTAGGAGTGTTGATTGGCCACAGCCGATGAAGTACCTGGACTTTTCAGAGAGGAATGTCAAGGTTGAGCTTTCTGATGGACAGTATGTCATTACTGCGAAGAGGCCTACCAAGGGCGTTGTGCTGGAAGAAGTGGATGGAGTCACGTTGAGCGACAACGGCATTGATGTTGTACCTGGGGATGAAGTTCGGATTGCAATTAGTGGTTCAGGATCGGTGGCACCGTCGCCCAAGTTCAAGTACCTGGGTCAGCCTTAGACATAGAACTACAGAATGATAGAGCAAGATTCTTAGTATTAGCATTTACACCAATGAGATGGATCGAGAAGTTAGATATATGGCACAACTCTGTGTCTAGAAATTCGATAGTCTATTGGTAGGCTTATTACTCTTATAAAATTGCAATCAAGGTGTGCTCATAGCTATAAGATATATAATACTAAAGGAGGGGTATAAGTACAAGAGTGAGGGATAAATCCCGCATATGTGGCGCTTCTGCATTGCTGCCTAAGCTAGATCTCCTTTGCATCTAGAAAAGAGACCTAATCCCTCGTTCCTGACAACCGTACGGCGCTCTGTTCTTCGGGAGTTTAAATCATACCAAGTCTATTGGACCTTTCTCTAGTTACCAATATCTCCCCCTTTCACAATGTATCTCTTACATTCACAGTCCCTGCAGATCCGATACTTCAATGGATATGCACCGCCATACGCGATTTTATCACACACCTGGAGTGAGGAGGAAGTTACATTCCAAGACATGACCAACGGCAAAGATTTTCACATACACAAGCATGGCTTCAGGAAAATCACGGCATTCTGCAACATGGCTCGGATGAACGGCTTCGACTATGTATGGGTTGACACTTGCTGCATCGATAAGACAAGCAGCGCCGAACTTTCGGAAGCTATCAACTCCATGTATCGGTGGTATCAGGAAGCGACCATGTGCTATGCATATCTGGAGGACGTCGCGGACACGGGAGAAGCATCTGATGAGGACTCTCTTCGACTCACGGACTTTGCACGTTCTCGATGGTTCACAAGGGGCTGGACTTTGCAGGAACTCATTGCTCCAAAGCATTTGGAATTTTTCACTGGAGACTGGGTGCGCCTTGGAACCAAGTTCGGCCTTCGCAACCTTTTATCCGAGATAACATCAATCGACGTCGGTGTATTATCTGGCCGGGCAATTGATTCGGTCAGCGTCGCCGAGAAAATGTCGTGGGCTGCACACCGCCAAACAACACGAATCGAAGACGTGGCATATTGCCTCCTCGGACTCTTCAAAGTCAACATGCCTCTTCTCTATGGAGAGGGAATGGGTGCATTTAGACGGCTACAGCATGAAATACTTCGACAGAGAGAAGATTACTCAATTTTGCTATGGTCAGACCCAATGACCATGGGTAACTCCATCTCTCCCGTCATTGCAACAAGTCCATCTGCATTCTCTGCCCACGTTACATTGAACCTCCGTCCCGAACTCAGTCAAACTATCATTTCATTATCTTCGCTGTCAAAGGTTTCTCGCTTCTCGGGACAAGGGTTCATCAGAAAACATCCGAAAATCTTCCCGGACGCCATCAGCCCTCTTGCATTTGATCCGCCCACCATCACCAACCGCGGGCTTTCGACCACCCTAAACTTGTTTGAACTGAAAAATCGCCGTTCCCAAGAATCCGGCTCTGTATATGCCTGGACGTTCTACAGATTGGAGGACCGTTTTGTGTGCATCCAGCTGAGTCCTCAGCGTATCGATACAGGCACCGTACACCTGCGAATTGGCGACATTTATCTGGTTTCTGGCTCTGAGGTAACAATGTCCAAGTTGGAGACGATATTCCTGGCGTTGGAACCGGTTGAGTCAGGCATAGACCTTGGTCTAGGCAAAGAGCATCACCACGGGTATCAGGAGCCAGCACTTACTGTCCAAGGGATCCAGCCAAGTTCAGCTTTCATAGTATTCTGGGATACACTAACTGTGAAGAACCAAGGATCCAAGAGTGAACGCATGGAGTTCCAGTATATCTTGGATTCGAGCCTCTCGATGGAGGAATACAATCATTCCAATGTCATACAGGCACATCAGGGTGACGCTGGCTCAGAGGAACCTGGATCTAACGTTGGAGCCACCCACGCGGTATCCTCGAATTCGCCGGATCACCTCGATTTCAGTATTACGGAGATATTTCGAATCATACCCAAGCCAGCATCCAGTCCGAAAGGTCACGAAGGCATTGCTATAGTCCTAGGTTTATTGGGAGGCATGGTCTGGTGTAGACCGATATCCGTGCCCGAGTTTCCCACCACGCTCACAGATATGAAAGATGGGATTGAAGAAACCTTCAGAGACAGGAGTGGACTCTCAGACCAGTCAAGCATTACGCTACAGGGTGGAGACAGGGTGTCTGTTGAGGTCAGACTCGGGAAACCTGTGACTGGCAGAGAAGGAAAGGCAAAGCTCAGCTACGCCGTTACGATATCAATCGACAGGAAGGGGAATAATTAAACACAGACTTGGGGAATTATCGTCTCTCCCGTGAACGAATTGTTGCACTGAGGGTGTTGCAACAATCAAAAATAGGGTTTAGTAACAAGCAGCAATAGGCACCGAATCTTTCATCTCCAAGAGCAGCCATATGACTAGGGTCGAGATTCTTGATGTACTTTGATGACCTGGTAGCCCGCTGGTAGATGACATCGACATCGCACCGAGGACAACGTGGTTCATTAGCAAGTTCCCACGCAAAGATTGTATCAGAGCCTCAGCGCTGACGTATTTACAGTACTGGGACTATCCAGCGTCGCTAGAATACCATTCGCTTTCACTTGCGCCACGGAATGCTGATATGTAAGGAGGCATTCCACCAAAGTCAGTCCAATATTTGACGAATGGGATGATGAGCTTGATGCCTCGTTCTTCAGCGCCATTTACGAGGTAATCAAGAATTTGCAATCCATTCTTCCCAACATTGATGGTAGATCCATTCGCTGAAAGGTATTGGAACTAAACTTTGTCGCTCTCTGGAATCGAGGTCACGTCATTGAAGCCCCAAACACAGAGGATGCGAAGGCCAGAGGTGGCGATGTTATCCAATGTCTGGTCGATGTCGACGTGGTTCTTATTCCTCGCGGTTGAATCAAAGGTGTAGGAAATGCAACAATCTGTTGTTTGTAGGCATGCCCTCTTCTTCGATCGTGATCACTTTGTTCCGTCACTTTCAAGTACCCGGTGGCTTACCATCCGTTGCATGGAATTGGTAATTCGGTTTTCTTGGTAAGCTTCGAGTTGATCACTTGGACGCCACAGGGCTTGCTTGCATTTCTTATGGGGGCCTGACACGAAAGTCGTTATTTTCAGGCATTGTCAGCCTGTAGAAGATCCCCGTCAGCCGGGTCAAGAAAAAAACGAGACTTCAGTAGAAAGCTCTTAGATTATTCTCCTCTAAGAATAGTTAATAATATTTATTAAAAATAATTAAATAATACCATAAAATATTAGTATAATTCTAGAATATTTAATTAATTTTATTAGATTTTTTAAATATTATTTATTATATTTATGATGATATTGTTTATCGTCTAGTGTCTCATTCTTTTCTTGACCAGCGTGCCCGTATCCTTACGATGACAGTCATGTCGGTGTCGTTATGATGCTACCCCTATCAGCCAGTGAGGCTCCTCTCCAGCGGGTCATCTCCACCATCACCAATTGTGCTAGGTATCATGTAAACATCACCGCCCTCGCTAACGGATCTTACTCGGCCGGGGAATTGTTCCGAGTTGAGGTTCGGTGAAACTCTTCTAGGTTGAGGGTCGCTCGGGTTCTGGCCAGATCTGGTAACTCCTCAATAAGCTTTTGCCCCGTCTAGGATTTTCCCAGGCACCTATCCATACTTCCGTGCTTCCGAACGTTCGTATGATACTGTAGGACAGGGCGGACAAGTGGGCCACTGGCCTATTTTAGCACGGTTGGCTTCCGTCCCAACGGATCCAGCCGCCTTGGGCTGTTGAAACACACCCCTCCAATTGCATCAACACAGATCATAGCCACGTTGAAACAAGGGGATCTTCGGTGATTTACGCAATTGTTTCCACTAGTTGCATGACTCCTGACGAGGTTTAGAAGTCACATACGGACTATCGCTCGATTGAGTTCGGAACACGTCCACCCGTCACAATTTGAGCATAGTGGTCAAACTGACGTATCCCTGTCTTGTTGTCGTGAAGAAATGTGCAAGGCCATTATAAATGATATTGCTTGTAATGATCAAAGTGTTCTACTCCAACTAGCTATCGAGATAAAAGCTCAACAAAATACCTACATTCATTTCTCAAACACAACCACCTTGAACATTCGCCATGCATTTCACTGCTTGTACCATCCTCTCTCTCGCTGCTTCTGCCATCGCAGCCTCCGGAGATCGTGGTAGTTACACCGTTTCTGGCCTGGGTGCTCGCAAGCAAGCCATCTTGAACGCCGGTGGAAACACTCTCGATATCGCCATTGCTATGCTCGAGGACGAGAACATGCAAACCGACTACACGTATGGTGAGTCAATGCAACAAGGCTCTCATTCATAATGATACAAACATGAACAACTCCCTATCGGAATCCTAATCGTGACTGGAGCTTTACTAAGACATTGCTAGGTGACGGCAAGACTGGTGATGCCGCCAACTTTGGTGTGTTCAAGGTCAACTGGGGCATGCTCCGCGTCTGCGCCTCTCGCGCTGGGTTCGTGGGTCAGAGTCAAGACCAATGGAACAACGGTGCGAAGCTGAAGTAAGTGATAGGTGCCTCATTAGCGCTCAGACTTGGCCATCTAACAAACCCATAGCTCCGACATTTATGCCGACGTTGCCAGCCGATGGGACTGCCAGGAGTATTATGGCTACAACATGTGGTTCGCTGGCCACCGCAACGGTGCTACCGGCTTGAGTAATCCCGATACCGAAGACATCAAATTCTATCGCGAGTCTGTTGAGTGGATTCGGAACCAAATCGACTCTGACGCCAAGTACAAGTCTGACGACACTCGCTTCTGGGTTGATGTCACTCCGATCTGAACAGACAGCGTGCGGACTTCCCGGTGATCCTGAACCTCGTTCGCTTGTCGACTAGGCGGGCCCAGTTGACCAAGTCTGAGATGTTGGCAGGGGACGTCATGGGATATCGTGGAGTAAAGTGCCACAGCGTTAATTTCTCGAGGCTCAAGGGCTTAATCCCTTTTCTTCTGTACACAGTTTCTTATTTCCTTATATACATACAGTGATCGATCTCATGGAAACACCTTTCGCTGCATACTGCCAAGATAACCAGCCTCTTTCTGTCCGACTTGGTAGTATAGTGTCAACTTCTCTGCGGTTCTATACTCGGAACAGTGTATTCCCGTTACACCATCATGCTTCAAGCGGCTGACGATGTCTGTCACGCCTGTGGATACGGAGCGGTGATCATACAACTTAGCAATATCCGTTATCGACGTGGGAAACCTGGCAACGCCCGGATCGTCGGAGGTGTGCTGCGTTCGACGCGAGTACTTCCCTGTTGTGTCGCAGTGGTCCTTGGGCTGGGTACCTTCCAACGGCCGCTATTAACCGCAACTTGGCAGAGAATGGGGACTTTGCGTGGGTGATAGTGACGTTGTGCTTCTTCTCGGACGTCCCGAAGCCGTCACAGCCGTTTAACCACGCGGTGATAGCGTTGGTGCTGCGATCCACCGCACGAGGCACGCGCAGACGTTGCGTTGTAAATTGGCAAAGTGAATCATTGCACCTGACGTGTTCACACTACCGACAAACTTTCCGCTGTCGATCCATCCATGTCAGGGTAGCTATTGATCTAGGCGCGGATAATGCCGTTGCGGGGATTGATCAAGAGATACCTAATCGGCCTTACCATTGTTAACAGCGCGGTTGCTCCCGAAGAGGACGGAAGGATCTGGTTCCTGGAGGCGCATGGACTGTTTGGTGGCCCGAGTCTGGGTCGGGGGCGGAAGACTGACGCACTTAGATCAAGACCTCCCTCCACTGTTGGTTGATGGGGCTTGTTGGCTGAGGGCTCTGTTGGTTTAGACCTGTTGGCTGAAGGACCTGTTGGTTGGACGGGCCTGTAGACCTGACCGACTCCCCGTGCTTAGTTGCATTTGAAAAACCAAGCGTGTGGAATCGGGCCGATCTACATGTCCCAGGACTGATGCTGTACTGATCTCGTTGTGCTTTCTCGACGTTCTACACTCATGAACAAAATGCTTGTGTCGTTATAAATTTTCCAAGAGAGTCTTGTATTGATATGGACTTCTATAACAATGCTTAGAGAATTAAATTGAATTGGTTTCCTAATCTACTATTTTTTCTTGAAATATCAATCAGGAGGAAGTTTTGTTATTAAAAGATAATAATATAGACCTCTCCTTGGGTACCTACCTATTGGGTAATATTCGCAGTGCATACCTATTTAGTAACACTGAGCAGGGACGATAAGAATATTAGCCTAAGATTCTTGAACCTTGGCCTAGGGTTCTAGAACATATAGAGAACGACAAGGGGGTCAGAGCGTCAGCTAACCACCTTCCTCTCCGGTATCTCGCTGCAACGTCTCAGTTAGGTATTCCTCTGAGCCAACTGCAGATAGATTCGCTGCGCTGGAGTAAACGCTTCTAGACCTCGGGCTACCCACTACCATGGTGAGATACCTTGTGGGGTGATAGCTTCCATCTTCTCTAGGTCAGATCCTCCTTCTTCCTATACGGCCTTTTGTATTACTCTTCGCGGGCTCATGTTTGTCCTCTCTTCGCCCGTGTCACTAGAGTTGTTCTGAGGTTCCTACTTCTTATTACTCATTCTTTCCAGACACTCAGCATTGAGCTTCTAGATTTGGTTTTTGATGAAAAAAGGTGTATTTCGATTCTGTGAATCCCCCACGAGGTGTCTCTGCAACCAACATCTCTGCAGCCAACATCCGACCATGAGTTGACCTACATTGCCCCACAAGCTTCTCGACCATGCCATCATCAGGTGCCTAAACAGAGTTTCTGACCCAGTGCCGGGATTGTCTTCCCATGGCAAGGTGCCTCTACCTATCAGTCGTCGTCATATGCTCACATGCACGTTTGGAGGATGCGTGTTTTCAGACTATTTGAGGGTCGAAAGACCCAGGCTAAAGTTACTCTTCCTTCCTTCATCCATTCCAAACAAACCGAACACCTTCACCATTTTTGAATCGACTAGAGATCATTTCCTCAAGATGCGTTTTGTTACTCTCGCCGGCCTCGCCCTCTTAGGCACGGTAGGCCAGGTACGTGACACCCTTCTCACTATAGACCCAGATGGACCCATGCTGATTTCATCAACTAGGTTGCCTTTGCCGAAACCATTGACGGGATGGAGATTGTCCCAGTTGAGTGGGACCTTGAGCTCACGCCCGGTGGTGAGGTTGTGCACCTGACCGGTACTGTCGAGGAAGTCTACCCTCAGCTTCTCGACCTTAACCCAACCTATGACGAAGATTGGGCCGGACATGACGATGAAACTGATGATGAGGGATTCATTGAGAAAAGGGAGACCGACAACCCCGCCAGCGTCCTTTGGAAACGTTCCACATTCCTGAGCTCTAACATTAAGTGCAACGTCAAAACCTGGGCCAGCTGCTACTACATCAGGAAGGGGATATCGTATTTGAGGAAGGTAAAGGGAAAGCCCGTCAACGATCCTGGAAAGTGTGGCCGTGTTAGTTGTAAGTGTCTCTCCCTTTCTATCATATACCAACCGTAAAGTGATTCTGGTGGCTAATCGAAATAGGCTCGGACAACTCGGGTATCTTTTGGTGCAACACATCTTCTAAGAAGAAGACTCTCAACTCGTTTGGCTCAGTCGCTGATGGTGCTCAAGCGACCTACGACAAGTGTAAAGATCCTGATGGCCAGTTCTGTTGGGTTCGTGGAAGAGCTACCCACACTACGAACTGGTATGTTTTGGTTACGGGCCAGTCGTGTTGATCGACTCGATCCACTGTCAGACATTCCGAAAGGCTCATTATCATCGTTGAAGCCGGGATAACCGACATACAAGATCGCATTCCGAGAGGACATTGGGGTCAGTGCGTGAGGTATATTAGGCACTTGTGACTTTGGAACTCCCAATTTTATATGCTCTCATTAAGTAGTTAACTTGAACATCTCTCTTTGCTACCTCTAGCCGTTAAGTCTAGTACATTTGCAAATTCTAACTACCTGTTGTGCTGATTTGACCTGGAAAAGTCGTCTATGTTTCCCCCATTAGGAAAGTGTCATTAGCAGGACACCATGCCGTTTCCCCTGCACCTAGTGTGGTAACGATAGCCATCTATATGGCGTTAGCAACTTATACAGACTCGAGCCATGTGCTCGCTAACAGGGAGCGTCAAAATACTCCATAATAGGAAAGGCATCTGGCTTAGCGTGCCAAGTCATAGGCCGCCTTGATTGGATGGCGTGGTAGCCAATACGCCCTGGATTCAACACTCTCCCTGTCTCAGCACAAAGCCTCCACCAACGAGTAACGATTCATACAACACACATCGTAGTTTAGCAATCTTCTTAGTTATGATAAAGAGATCTGGCAATGAAAACTTGTGCGAATTGTCTCTGATCTACCTAAAACTGTGGAGTGGCAAGGGATCAAGAGCCCACTACTGCAACGCAAACCTTCCCCATGTGTTTCATCGACGCGAGATACGTGAAACTCTCTCTGAGGTTCTGGAAAGGGAAAATCTCCTTGTCAACCAAAGGGCGAATGTCGTGATGTTCAATAAACCTGTTCATCTCCTCATACTGAGAACGAGGACCAACGTATACCATCCTCATCGTGGCAAAACTACTTCCGATGGAGGTAAGGATGTTTTGCTCCTGGGGCTTACCAGATCGAAATCCCACAAGCGCAACCAGACCGTCCATCTTTAATGCAGCAAACGACTATAGTCTGTTAATATGCGACGAAAAGAAGCGATTAGGAAAGGCCCAAGACTTACTTGAATAATGCTTTCACCACCCCCAATATCAATCGCGATATCAACGCCTGCATTACCTGGCGTCAGAGATTTAACGGCTGAGCCCCAGTCACGGACCTCGGAGTAGTTGACAACGTGATCAGCACCCAGTTGCTTCAAGACTTCGGCTTTGGCGGCTGAGGACGTGACCGCCACAACATTGGCCCCGGCAGCTTTGGCAAACTAGATGAATCAACAAGACCATTCGGGAACTAGGAAGCTTTTCGAGATGGAACTGACCAGGATCGCAAAGGTGCTTACACCGCCTGTGCCTTGAGCCAAGACCCAGCCGCCCGGTTTGAGGGGTCGACCCTGGGCCCCGTAGAGAGTGTTCCAAGCAGTGAGGCCAGCGGTGGGGAGCGTGCTTCCCTCAATAAAGGAGAGGTTGTGAGGGAGAGGAAGAAGGAAGTTCTCAGGAAGCACTACATACTCGGCCGCAACACCATGAACGCTACTGCCAAGCACCCTTGTGAAAATTTCCGGCTTGATAGGCCCAGAGGCGAAATCTCCATTCATAGCTGTGACAACCTTGTCATTTTTCTTGAAGCTGATAACTTCCGACCCTACCGAGATGACTTCACCCGCTCCATCAGATAGCGGCGTGACTTTGGGGATAATCTCGAGGGGATAATGCCCCTGCAAAATATCAGATTTTCAGTGCCCAGGACGGAAACAAAGCGAGGACACAAACATTAAGAATCAATGCGTCGCGGAAATTCAGCGATGCTGCGTGTACTTGAATTCTCTGTCAGAACAAAGGGAATCCGTGGTCATTGCTACCATCTACTTACTCTTGACAAGTACATCCTTCTTACCCAATTGCGGAATGGGCCTGTCTACCAAATCGAGGCCGTCAATGCCTTCAGAACGTGAGATTTGCCACGTGAGGGTATGTGTCGGTGGTTCCATATTGTATCGATGAGCCATGTTTTCACGAAACAACGGTAAAAAAGCTGCATGAACGTTTTATACATGAAGGGTTCTTATGTATCCTCCATGAATTAGGTTTATGGATGTCTAGCATTTCTCAAACTCCACCGAAACTCCGCCAAAACTCCGCTGAGAGGGTGTCGGAAACACTCACTTTTACTGGTTAGACCGTACAATTCTTGCGTTTGCCCCGGGACACGGGACTTTGGCATGGTCCGAGAGCCCGGCCAATGCCCTATACCCTCATGATCAACGGCGTGGCATCTGGGATACCTACACCGCGACTTGATCACTTCACAGCGGTCGCTTTGCCAAGCATCCTACTACGTCAAAGACAGGCCAGATATCTTACAAATCTTTCACGTCCCAAAGTGTTTTCCATATAAACCGATAATGAGCTCTGCCAAGACAGTCGACGCCTACGACCGGAGGCGCATAGTCCGGCGCTACGTTGAATGCAAACGGCTACGGCGAGGGGCACGTCACTACCAAGAGGCTTCTGTTTCATCATTACTAACAGTACACCAGTGTGATGGCCATGTACCATGCAGTCGGTGCCTCTCACGTAGTGTCGAATGTCATGGAGCGATACAGCAGGTTGTCTCGGGCCCGGTTATAGTTCTCTTTGACTCCCTTGGGCAATCTACCGTTAACCCTTGCGACGAAACAGTGTGCCCCCCTGCTAAGATTCAAGTCTTACTATCCCGCTTCTTTCAATTTGTTCATGCACCATCTTCTCCTTTCACCCTTGTGCTTTCGGAGGAGGACTGTCAGGAGTACGTTGACATTCCTGCTATCCATTATGTTATCTAAGCGATAGTCGAAGCGTGGCCAGATTGCAAGCAGCCCGAGAGCCTGAACCAGACCACTCGAGATGCGACTTGGAGATGCACCATTCGGCGTAACTTAAGTCGTAACCTAGATGGACTTCTTTCTAAGCCGGCACCCGACCAATACACCGTGATCCTATTGGGCACTTTAACAGCCATCTGCCAGGTCAGTCCTCCCGAGGTTTTGCACTATAGCCTTTGCCAAACTGACTTTTTAATCCCAAGCAATGATAGATGAGTCTGGCCTTGGTTTCATATCCGTAATTGAAACCTTGTCTGCGTTTTACCGTACCCAGGGTCCGGAATTGGTATCATTTGGTTCCAGTCACAAATGCTTATTGGTGAACTGCATACACACGCTCTGCGGGCTTTAGATTTGATTGAGCAGCGGCTACCTCCAGTGCGTCTTGAGGAGCCCTTTTATTTGCCGATGATTCCTGTCATCGCTTTGGAGTGCGGCGCTCAATCAGAATTCAACCGGATAGAGACTGCCATCTCGACTATCAGCAACAAAGGGTTCATCTTGGCCAAAAGTTACCTGCGGGATGTGCAGCTTCTTGGGCAGTTTAAAGACGTCAGTGCAGCCGATGGAGGCACATGAGATAACAGAAGTAGGCAATCCAGTAGATAAAAGAGGTTCTAATAGGCCCCGTCAGCCATTGTCAACGGCTTTGGCACTCCCTGGGCGATGCTCCTTCATTTCGCTGTAATTTAATTCTATCGCGGAACCACACTAGAGAATGGTTCAAGGATGATGAATACCGTAGCACGCGGTCGTAGAAAAGTTGAGACACTAAGACGCCTGGCCCTAGCTAAGATAGCAGAAGGGCCTAACTTTGTAGTCTAATTATTAATAAATTATAGGATAAAGGAGAGAAATAATAAGATAATTATCTTCTAATATTATTAAATTATTTTAATAATTTTCTTAGAATTCTTAGGCCTTTAATCTAGATATTCTTGCCCTAATAACAACTATTGAGGGTTAGCTCAGTGTCTTGTGTTTTTTTACGACCGCGTGTGTAGGCACTCAACTAATTCAGACAGCGCTAATGCCAGCCTCATGACCCACAAGCCAGTTCTTTTGATTTCAGAATTTGTTATGACGGGTAACAATGGGGGAAAAGTGGAAAACTGAATTTGTTGAGAGGATACAGTAGTGGCATTAGGTTTACGAAGAATCTTATGCACCCCAATGGTAGACTAGACCTGAGCCCTCGTGCCAAGTTTGACATGCACATGCATAATGCAAATGTCAGGGTTCAAAAGGATCAATCAAGAAGGGTGACAAAGGCAGCTGCTTAGTAGCAGATAGCTAGCCTAGAGGAGATAATCGAGTCTGTTGATTCTCGCTCTTCTATCTCTAGGAGCCTTCAGGCTTAATATACCTCTTTTAGAGAGGCCTCCAATCCGCTTCTATCAGCTTCTAATTCCTTCTTCTTCTCGGCTCAATTATAGCTAAGTAGCTGCGCCTACTCTGAATGACTTCATTGACGCTATGCAGCTGGCCTGCGGTCCGATTGTGCGGGCTGACTTTCGGCCCTGGCCCTTTTTCCCCTCTTTTGGTCATGACAGCAAAAGCCAACTATACGGGCAACCGCAATCTAAATTTTGTACAGGTTCGAACAAAGGGTTATAAAAGGGATGCTTCGCTCCTACTGTAGAGATATCAGCACATTGTTCGATATCCCATTTCCGACCCTCCGCGCCTTTAATATACACTCGCAACCGCCGTTTCCATGAAGGCCTTCATCCTTCTTTCACTCGCCTGCTTGGCTGTCAGCCTACCTACCTATGCGGGAACTCGGCAAGCAGATCTCGACCTCGCTCTAGCCGATCCTACCAGCTTGCCTGCTCCCACCGCCGCCACTCCCAGTAACGCAGCCTTGTTCCAGAAGAGGAGAGTCAAAAGCTTAATCCCTATCTTGCTCGGTTATCGTCCGCGCCGGCGTTACGCCTCTAAGACACTCCCCAAGGAGCCCTCTAAGGATCCTACCAGCTTGCCTGCTCCCACCGCAGCCACTCCTAGTAACGTAGCCTTGTTCCGGAAGAGGGGAGTCGGAGTCATGCTCGCTAGCTGGTTCAGTCGTCTTCCGCCCCGGTGTTACGCATCTAAGACACTCTCCAAGGAGCCGTCTAAGGAGCCTGATACGGAACCTTGACCTAATATTACAAAACCATGTAAGATTTATTATCCCGGCTCAAATTGCCCCCAGCTGCGTTCAAATAATAATAAATTCTAATCCGAGCTTTCTTCTACAGAGGAACAAAGTCAGGGCGGAGGGAAAGGCGGCTGCTACCTTTAGTTAACGACACTTGGGAGGACTTACGCTGGATGACGGTGAATACAATGGAGTGTGCGTTGCCTTTGAGGTACCTGTAATTGTATCAGAACGTTTCTTGCTATGTGTTTGTCCCATTGAGGTAGCTATCTACAATATTATAGCATGATATGTTTGTGTGCCTTGCATGCACCTTCACCCATTTTGACATGGACGTCGTGAGCGTCTTCCCTATTCTTGCTCTGTGCTGGCAGGCTCGTAGCCACCTAGGGCAGCTGGTTCAACACATATCGCGCGACGTCCCAGCCCCAGGACCCCAAAAAAGGAAGGGTGCCCACGCAAGGGTGCTTGGGCGCAGGACAAGAGCGCGCGCAAATAGCGCTCCAGCATACTTTAGGCATGGCGGTACTTCAGTGCTTCAGTAACCTGTAGGGAACACGAGTTGCCCATTGAAGGTGGCCCATGGAAGGGTGCTCTGCCAGAAAGGTGGTCGCGGCCATGTAAAGGGCCTCCCATACATCTGTGATCGTCTCCTTGAAGTGCGCCGGGTACCTGCGGAGTTGCATGATGTTTGCAAAATCGCAGAGCAGACCATCAATGTTGCCGTGCAGTTAGGGCAAGAATTAGACGTAAGGCAGCTTGTCCAGCAACGCGAGAATAGACTGCAGGTAGTCGGGCGTGTTGTAGGCCGGGCAGGTTGAAGGGGCAGGAACCCCATGAAACATATTGCCCAGGTGGAAGAGACGGAGTTGTGGCATGTTGGTAGCCGAGACAGTCTAACATCATGTTCAAAGTTGATGTATACGCCAATTTACCTAGTTTGGCAACTCGCCGAGATTTTACATCCAAGCTGCCTGAACTACGCTGGCCATTCATTTCATCGGACCCAAACGTCTCGCGACCACACACTAAACGTCGAGCTTCTCAAAAGCTCGGTATGCTCTAAATACCTACCAGGGGTGTCCATACCTTTGCTTTCTTCTTGCTGTCTCGTATACTGCCGAGTCCTCGATAGAAAACCGCTCCCCTGGCTATAGATACCACCCGGATGAGGCATAGACTTCATTCTCCGCGGGTCTACTACCACTCGTGAGATGGACACTTGGCTAAGAACTCTCCCTTTCTCCACTTGAGTGTTTTGACTTGCGTTCTTTGTGAATTGGGTCCATATATCCCAAGAGTAGCCCTCCTTTACCCCCAAAGCTGGTCTCCTCGGAATAAATGCCTCACGTAATGCTCTCCTTAAGCCAGCCATTGAGGCTTGCATAAATACCAGCCCACGAACCAATCAACGCTTTATCACCGCTAGCCCAAGTCACGTGTAATAATCAGACGCCAATGAAACCAAGCCAGCTAGGTAGCCCACATCTTGGACTCTCACCAATCTAAGCACCATCTTCAACGTCGCCATGGATGGGCTTGCAGACCAGTTAAGCAGACTGGCCTGCACGAGTTGTAGAAGCCAGAAGAGGAAATGTACACGTGAACTTCCGGCGTGTCATCTTTGCCGAAAGAATGGTCGGCCATGTATGTATCCCGGAAGCCAGGCCATAGCTATGGGAGGCGGACAACAAGCCCACGTGGTAAGCTTCTTGACCCAGCCTTCTTGATACTGAATAGTTCTTCAAATTGACGTGACTGACTTGGACATCTTTGCTGGAGTCGACCCCCTCACAAAACGCATTCCCAGCTCTTTTTTTTCTGGATTCATACACCTTCAAGCAACGAGGGTTTACAATCTCAAATCCTGCAGCATCTACTCCCCCTGAAGAGTTTTTGGGGATGATAGACAAAAGCCCAGAACAACTCGCCCATGTCGTTGACTCGTTCTTTGCCATGATTCATCCTGTCTTTCCCATCGGTGAGATCGTTGACACATGCTATCACGAATGACGGTAAAATCTGACGTCCATCTCTTGGCAGTCTCAAAAAGGACCTTGTACCAACAAATTTCCTCCGAAGGGTATCATTCTCCCGACATCATACTACTCCTACAATCCATGGAAATATTGCTACCTAATAGGAGCGAACCTTTCGTCGATCCCCAAGCGCAATATCGCAAAGCAAAACGATGCCTGCACCTCGTAGAAGACCAAGGCATCATTTCGATGCGTGTTCTCCAGGCGACTTTGCTGTTATCCTTATATGAAGCGGGCCATGGCATATTCCCGGCCGCATTTCTATCGATTGGTCATTGCGCTCGAATTGGCCATGCCATTGGGATCCATGATCGGCGTGGTGTTTCACAGATGTTTCCATCAACAAGTGATTGCTGGCTGTTCCCTCTTATTTGAAGTTGGTGACTAATTCTTCCTAGTGTCGTGGACTGCAACCGAGGAGATACGCCGCACATGGTGGGGTGTAATCATTCTAGATCGGTGAGTCAGCTGGTTATCAAGTGCGGACGAGACTAAGTCCCTAGATTCATCAATATTGGTCTTCCTGATAGGCCATTCGCCTCTGTCGACGCATGCCCCGAAGATCTTCTGCCCATGGATGAAGCTTTATGGGACCTTGGCGTTAGTTTCGCATGAGCTATTGAGTACCAAGCCCTAACGACCAGCTAGGAGCAAACGATCGTTCCATCGCTCGCTGTTTGTAGCAGCACCGACTTGCCTGCGCCACCATTCGCTAGAACATGCCAAGCAGCACATCTCCTTTCCAGAGTCCTATCCCACATTGGCACAAATCACTGCAAAAAAAGTCCCGAGCAATATTACTCCGAAGCTCTTCAACTGCATGGAATCCTCTCCTCTTTCAAGCTGGTACTAGACCAAGAAGTGAAGAGTGAGGAGCCTAATGGGTTCCTTGTTTACTCACCTGCTCAAGGACTCTGCTTCAGTGCTATTATTGCATTATGTGACAACTACACCTGTGCGGATTTGGATGATTTGTCGGGTGTTGGTACTCCAGAGCAGCTGAAGATGCAAGAGACAGCCCTCAATACTTTGCATGAAATTGGGGCATCAGTCTGGCAATTTGCTTCACATCTGAGTCATCTTCTTGAGTCACAAAGAAGTGAAATTATCATCAGCCCTTTCGCGGCTCAGTGTCTCTATGCTGCCTCCACTCAATACCAGTGGTACATAGAAGAGACTGGGAAGGTTGAGCTGAAGGCAGCTGTCAACTCGCTGAAGCATGCATTGTGGTTGATAGGGAACTCTTGGAAAGTTGGAGGTAGGTCAAAGCCAATTATTATTCTATCATTACCACTGACATCGATCTAGAAAAGTATTGCAGAATTCTTGAGGGGGAGAGGGTGTAGAAGTGTCTTCATCATTGAAGTTCTAGGAACCCCTTGTTACCAAGTTCGTTCTTGGTCCAGTCCCACAGTTGCTTGGCCAGTTCGGCGTTCTGAGCAAGCGGGCTTGGCGTTCCAATCTTTGCATACGGAATGATGTAGGCTCCAGAGTCTTTTGATCCGAACTGGGGGCTTGCGACTGCGAAGAGAGAAGACCAAGCACCCTTTTCTTGATCGTCCAGGATACCCAGACAGCGCATGACCGGAGTGATTGCGCGCAGTACAGAGCCAGGTGCGGCACCGGTTGCTTGTTTGTTGAGATTTCTAGTCAAGTCAGCACTATCCATGGAACTGTGTCATTGAAGGAAGGTTGCCTTACGTGTCGATATGACCAGGGTGAACTGCCGCCGTACAAATGGTGCCTTGATTAGCGTCGTCCCCTTTTTGTGTAGGGCCATAGATAGCATTCAGTTGCTTGGCATGGAGAATGTTGGCAAGCTTGCTTTGACCATACCGGGTCATGGCAGATTCCTTTTCAAGTGAGGGGTTTCCGAAGTCAATACCACCTTTCGGAGGAAACTTGACATGTCCATCTGAAGTGACGTTGACGATTCGTACCATGTCTTTGGGCGACTTGGCGGCGGTCGACTGAAGGAGAGGCAGAAGATGGAACGTGAGGAGCCAGTGAGAAAGGTAGTTGGTCTTGATTTAGAACCGAGTCGTTAGCGTGAGCAAAGTCTGATGATGGAGAACCTGAACAGACCTGGAATTGAATCTCATATCCGTCTTCGGTCAAGGCAAAGGGCACACCCATAATACCAGCGTTGTTGATGATTCCATGAAGCGAAGACTCTTCATTGGACAACTTCCTTGCGGCTGAGACCACGCTCTTGAAACTGGACAGGTCAAGAGGGAGGAAGAGGATTTGTGCCGAAGGGAGTTGTGCTTTAATCTCTGTGATGGTTGTTGTAGCCTTGGCTTCGCTGCGAGCACCCATGTACACTTTGGCACCATGGGATGCGAGAGCAACAACGGTTGACTTGCCACTGATCAATGTTAGGGGGTATTCCAGGAGAAGCTTTTACTATATCTACTCACATTCCAGCGTTTCCGCCAGTGACGAGGTAAACTCGGCCCGTCAGATCAGGCAATGAGTCGGGAGAGAAGGTAGTTGAAGGCATGTCGGAACAGACGTAGAGATGGAAGTTGAGTAAAAGGCTCGGTGTAGATTTCTGTGATGCTGAGTATGATGATAGAATCGAAAAGGCAAGAGAACGAGACATGAAGCCTTATTTATGCCCCAAGTCAGTCAGCTTTGATTCACTCTCAACGCACTATCACCGCCTCCCTCCGCGTCCAAGGCGCGGCCGGAAGTGGGGCCGTCCGCATCCCCACCGCCGCACTCCGCTAGTGTCCGCTAGCGCCGGCATTCAAGATGACACGGTCAAGAAGATGGAGTGAGAAGGCGTAACGTTTTTAGGTATTAAGATGTATGATAGGTAGTTAATGCATAAGCGCAGCTTACCGCTGCCTCTATCAGTCGGGAATCTAATTGTGAGATGATTTCTATCCCCTTCTATTTTGATCCATCTAAACTCTAAGCCTTGGTGCGTCGCTCCCACTCGTACAGAGCCATCATGAAGGGCCCAACGCCACGGGTGTCATCGGGGACGATGGGGACCTCGGTGTAATACTAGAAGTGACAGGTTAGTCAAATTGATAAAAAGAGTAGAGAAATTACATACCTCGAAAGAGGCGTCGCTGTTCAAGGAGCCGACCTCAACAGTGCCCTCCCATGTAATGGTGCCATTAGCATGCTCAGTGACAAAGTCGTTGACAAGATGGTTGTAAGCCTTGGCAGCGGGCTTAAAGAAAGTCTTCTGATCCAAGTATCCGCGTCGAAGACCAGCAAGCAATCCGTAGGTGAACATGGCAGAGGCAGAGCTCTCAAGGTAGTTACCCTCAACACCGGCATACTGCTTGTTCATGACCAGCCACCAACCGTGGCTCTCAGAGTCTTGAGCCTTGACAAGAGCAGTAGCAAGCTGCTTGTAGTAGCCGCGGAGACGCTTGTAGCCGGGGTGAGACTTGGGGAAGACATCGAGAACCTCGATGAGTGACCAGATGTACCAGCCGACAGCTCGGCTCCAGACGATGGGGGAAGCTCCGGTCTCGGGGTCAGCCCAGACAGCCGTCTTGCTCTCGTCAAAGCCATGGACGGGCAGACCAGTCTCCTTCTCAATGGTGACTTCCTGAATCTTGTCCCACTGGAGGACAATGTCGTCCCAGGCGGTAGTGTTCTTAGCGTCAAAGAGGGAGGTCCAAACCGCGTAGAAAGAATCAGCCATGAAAATGCCGTCCAGCCACATCTGGTTAGGGTAGGTGGGAGATCGGTGCCAGAAGCCTCCAGTGGGAGTCCGGGGGTGCTGGTTGAGTCTGTCGCGGATAAAGTCGGCTCCTTCGCGATACTTTTCCTCACCGGTTTTCTTGTACCAGTAAAGAAGGTTCATCGCAATGCGGTAGTTGTCGAGCGAGTACCTCGTCATGTCATAGTTGACAATGGTCCCGTTTGGCGCGATGACGAGATCATCAATCTGGGAGCGGTACCACTCCAGAAGGGTCTCGTTCTTGGTCAACTCGTAAGCCGCCTCGTAGCCCTCGTAGACCACACCTCGACCGTACCAGTATGCTCTCTGGGTTTCATGGTTGTTGCGGATCCAAGAATCAGCCATGCGGGCGAGCAGCGAGTCAGCTGCGACCACATTGGCGGTGGCTGCCAGAGTAGCACAGAGGGTCTGGAACTTCATGGTTTCGGATAAAGAACGACGGATCGGATAGATGAAGATCTAGAAGAGAGGTGGCCTTCAAGATTGGTTGAAATGGGCGCGGCTGCAGAGGTCTTTATCATCTAGGTCAAACAATTTTGCCCTGTGCGTGTCTCCACCAAATCTCCCTGAGTTCAGACGAATTCTTCCGTGGCCAGACCACGAGGATCCTGCCTATCCAGCCATCAAATTTGGCAGTTGACATTTCAGGCTTATACTTGCGTGATTTTCAGGGGAGACACAACCAACTGTTGTTTCAAGTAGATCAATTCCCGCTCTTTGTTGCACTCGGATGCATCCAAGGGCTATGCTCGTTTTCCCACCACTCACGAGATGCGCCTAGGGCTCCGCTAGACAGGGTAGCCTTAGAAATATGCATGAACCGTAGTCCAATTGTTTCCCGATGTGGGAGAAACAAGGGACGTGCCCCCCGTAACCCCTTGTTATTAAACGTTGAAACTACGAAACTCTGATCGGAGTATGCTTCCTTTCTAGCTCCGGAAAAGCCGGTAACGCGTATGTCTTGTGGATCATTTCATATCTTTAATTATTGGTGCGCGTGATCATTCGTCATTAATTGCGGCACAGACTGAAAGGGATATGTGGCATCATTAAGACAAATCAAGGAAGAAGAGATGAACGATTCATAAATACGATCAATAGCAATCTGCGAACAAAGTTTATCACATAAAGTAAGAAATTCCCACCAACATCATGCATCTGCCTTCTCCTGATGCATCGCATGTACTTTCCCGTCGTCACTGAGAACAGAGTCCCTCCGTCTTGGCGCCATGATTGCGGCCGCAGTATCCCAGTACAGATACGTAGACTCAGACACATCCCCGTCATCCTCTTCATCAGACCCTACCTTGATGATGTGCCAATTCGCTCGCTCAAAGCGCTCACGACATTGAGAGCTCATACCAGCGAACCGGATCTCAAGGCCATCTCCAGCGTACGTCTTCAAGGCTGCAACCATGTTCCGCAAGTGAGTGACGGCAGTGGTGTCAATCAGGTTAACACGAGTAAAGTCAAGAATGACGACTCTGATCTCCGGGAGCGATGAAGTACCGTCGATGCCAGCTTGCTTGCGCAGACGCGCCACTCTCTTCTCGCCCACCACAGACCAGTTCCGTTCTGTCTCAAGGCCGTGACTTCCATTGTAGACTGGTGCATGGAAGGTCTGGACGTCATCCAAGATCTTGGATGTGTTGCGAAAGGCATTGGGGAAGAAGAGGGACTCATTGAAGGTGAATACCCTCATATCCTCGGGAATATGGAGTGAAGTCGAGAGTGCACCGCCAAACCTCCGAGAGTTTCCAGCTCTTGACTCAACGTCGCTACCAGTTGAAGATAGCTTTGTAAACACCTGACGCAACAACACATAGACGATGTTAAACCCAACAGCGCATCCAATGCCGACCTCACTTGAGACAAACAGTGTCACCCAGAGTGCAAGCATTGACGAGATGAAATCCGCTAGCGACGTCTTCCAGTATCTGTAAAATGTCGATGGGGGAGAGATAAGTCCCCAGACAGCGGTGATGATGATGGCAGCCAACGTCGCTTTAGGGATCCAATAAAGAGTGCCCACAAGCTCATAGACACAAACAAGCACGACAGCCATGGTCACGACGCCCGAGAGGGGTGACTTGACGTTACATGACGAGTTGACTGCTGTGCGAGACATGGCACCGCCAACACCCATAGCATGGAAGAAGCTGTTGAAGAAGTTGGTGACTCCAAGATAGCAAAGCTCTTGGCTCTGATCCGACGCGTAATGGTTCTTGACAGCAAAAGCCCGAGCAATAGCGAGATGTTCAACTGCGGAGCCGATAAAAACGGCAATGCTGCGGCCGGCAATCTCGGGAATGAGATCTTTTCTTGGCATTCTTGGCGCTTGCTGACCCTTGGATTGAACCTTGACGACATCGAAGAGATAGTCGTCTCGGTCCTTGTTGACAGCATAACTGACTCCTGTGAAGAGAACGAGAGCGAGGAAGGCTCTGGTGATGGACAAGAACCAGATGACCCGGTTCTTCTTGCCCCATCTCTTGCCAGATTTATCCAGTATCGTCAGTAATAGTATTCCAGTAAATCCAATGAGACATGCCCATCCGTTGGCGTTGGGTAGTTCATTGAAGATATCATGGATTTGTGTTGCGGCACCATCACCAACGTTGTCTTCTCCCAGGAGAGAGTCCATCTGGTTGAGAATGATGGTGATGGCAATGGCGGTAATGAAGCCACTGAGTACAGGGAGGGAGATGAACTCCAACAAGAATCCAAGCTTGAGGAATCCGAGTATCATGCCGTAAACACCCATCATGAAAGCTGTTGCGGATGCAATCTCTGATGGAGTCCATCGGTCTTGAAGAGCGTGAACATTCTCAGAGGTGAGCAAGCCGATGAGAGAAGTTGGTCCAGTTGATACATCTACAAAGAGTCAACTTGAGAATTTCTCGCGTGAAATGAACTAGCTGACCTTTCGTAGACCCCATAAAGGCGTAAATTACCGCAGGCAACCAACTAGACATCAACCCATACTCAACAGGGATGTCTGCAATCTTGGCATACGACAAGCCTTGCGGAATCAGCATGAGACCCAGCGTGAGACCCGCTATCAGGTCGCTAACGAGCCATCGCGGGTTATATTTCGGCAACCAGCCGATGATGGGGACCTTGTCAGTCAGATACTGGACAGTTCCTGACGGCAGGGATCTGGCCCCAGAAGCGCCAAGCCGGGCGGCTCGGTTCCAAGTAACATCGGTTTTGAGATCTGTTTTCAAGGTATCAAGGAGCTTCATTGTGAGATTGTTCAAGAGTTTGATGAAACTAGTGAGAAAGAATTTGATGTGAAGACTCGTGTGTTTCTCTCAGAAGAGAATAGATCGATATAAGTAAAGTATGTGCCCTTACACTACTCCTGTTACACTGTCTAATCCAAAACACCACCACACACTCTTGCATTATCTCCTTTCCAAACATAGATCCTACACAATGTCATCTGACGGCAATGATAGCCTCAAACTCACACACTATTGGGAAACCCCAAGTTACAACTTCCTGTCGCGACCATTGGCCGCACACCACCATGACCGAGCCACTGTGCCCTTCATTGGATAGCGGCATGCTGCATCGATGTGATTCCTGCAATCGGCCATATTTTTCTACCGAGTGAAACCCTTCACCTTGAGATGCGCGGTAGCAATGCCGAAGTCCGAGAGAAGAGCTCGATATGCCCGTCAAGTCACTCGAGATCTGATCTATAGGCTGTGATTGTATCTACCGTATGTGCAAAAGGTCCCGGTGATCACGACCACTTGAGCAACCACGTCGCTGATCACGCTCAGACTCTAATCTATCTTAGACGAGGGAGGGGAATTCAATTAACCGGCATGAGAAGGGTTGTAATGAAGAACGCCACTATACGCTCCTACGAACGGGAAGATGCTTCCGCCGATTCACCTTCCTAGAAGGGATTCGCAAGCGGCCGTGTTGCCAAGTTTGCATTGGGTTGCGTTGCATGCAGAGGGCTTAGATCGTGGTGCGGTAGTAATGTTTCAGCTTACGGATGCCAAACTTGGAATAGCATGCATCTAGAACTCGAGTCGATTAATATCACTTCTCCGCCGCGTGTGGCGGGTGCGGGGGAGATGTCACAGGGATATTAGACTAAATATGAGCAATCTGGTATAGTATTCGGCATATTGTTCATGTGATCAAAGCATGCTCTTGCATCTAATACACTCGGATTACCAAAAAGAGTCCTCCGCTCGCGATAGACCCTCATCACAGCCCCTGTTCAGCAGGCCATGCTGCCCAACCACACATGATGACGAATTTGAGGACCACTGCAAGCCACAACGCTCCTGCAGTACCAAACTCGCTCTTTTGGACCAAACCACCGATAACAGCACCAATGAGAAGAAGAGACGGTGCTGCAACCCGCCGATTCCTCTCTGGGTTAAGAAACACGCCCTCAAACAACGCAGCGTCGGAGAACAAGTCACAGTAGATGCTTGTCAGTACAACACTAGTAAGAGCGTTGAACTTCAATGCCCTACTCGCAACAGCCTGGCCGCAACTCTGGAAAGCAACCAGGGCGATGGGGGTGATGACGTACCAGGGGACATCATCAGGGCCAGCACCCTTGGGTCCCCAGGTAACGATGGATGCAGCCCCTGCTACGACCAGAGTCTGGATGGCGAATGAAAGACACAAGACCCATTTCCGAGTTGGAGAGGGTGAGAATTTGCGATGAAGGCGGCTGAAGAAGAATGAACCGATGCAGAAGGCCAGGATGGAGGAGCCTGACTTTTTCCATCGGTTTGTTCCAGCTGTTGGGCCTAGACCAAGATAGACCGTGTTGCCTGCACTCTGTAAGTAGCTATTCATATATTGATAGTTAAACGACCAGTCTCACCTGTTTGCATGGAAACAAATGCTCCCCAAGTCGAAATAGAGGCGCTATCAAGAATGCCAGTAATGATGTAGCAGCCGAGAAGCATAACATCTGCCCAATCTCGACGAGCATCTACAACCAGCTTTTTACGAAACCAAGACTCGGACTCGGGCTTTCGCCCAAGCAAAGCCTGCGTCTCGTCGCTTCCATTCAAGAGGCCATTTTCGGACCTAGGTTCTCCGGTACTGACAACGGTTCCGTATGACGCCGAATTCGGTGGCTGAGCCATTATCTCTGAATAATTGAAAGAGATTTCAATCTCGTAATGAGGGTAATAAATGTATCAGTATCTGTGTGAGAGTTGAAAAGTGATCAATTCAATGCCGTTGATGCCGGACGGAGAAGGTCCAGACGCGTCAGATTAAGTACATGGAGACTTCTTGATCCAAACGAATAACATACCGAATACGTCTTAGCGTATTAATGCCCCAGAATTGGGGGATCTTACGCAAGATCGGGGCTCGGAAATAATTCCCCCTCCCAAACTAACAATACCAAGACGTGCCAACAGAGAGGGGCCGCGCGGGCGCATGTCCTTGCTTTGTTAGTGCCAAGAGCTAAAGCACGTCTTTATTAGGCTTAATTGAGCTTCACTTGGGCACCCATCTACCGGAGGAAACCTAATTTCACTGAGAGATACTTGGTGTTCTACTCTCTATTACGACCCTGGATCTCAAAAGAATGTCCTTGTGATAGATGATCACGGCGATAGATCTAACACCGAAAAACATGCCGTATCCGATGATGACTCGATCTCCTGCATATCCCCCCTGACCTTTTGCAGCCCTTTCACCAAGTTCCCCTTCCGAATATCCGTAAAGCCAAGAACTCCAACGCATCCAGCTTGCAACCCCACGCAACCTTCATCTCTTTCGCGTCAGCATTACGCCATGTGCCGACCATCCGATTCCCCCGCACTTGGCCTCGGCAGTCATCAACATCTTTTACTGTCACCCAAGACGGCATCGTTGCCCCGTTGATGATAGTAGTTTTCGGGAATCCCCCGGGCATCGCTTTCTCGGCGTTTCTCAAAACATGCCCCCGAAGGAAGTTGGCGAAGCAGGGGAAAATTCTTGTTGATAAGGAGTGAAAAAGGTGCTTGAATTATCCGGTGGTGTTCACTACGACATCACTCACACCTCCCTGACACACATACCATCCTCATTGTGACTACTCTACTCTACACTACCTACTCTTGTCTCCAATTTTGTGAGAATGCGCTACTCTCCACTTTTGAGCACCTCCCTCCTATTGAGCCTCTGCGCTGCAGTCCCAGTGCAGGACAGTCCTCGTGAGAGGCTACTCAGAGGTCTCAAGCTGCCATCTAGCTATAATGGTGTAGCTGGTGGAAAGAGACTACCCTTCACTCCAGGACACAAAGATCCAGATGACAATGCGGTTGACTCTGTTGGAGAGAAGCTTGATCCTCTTCCCTGGAGAAACGGCGATGGTGCTTCTGTTCTAGGACCGTGGAACAAGGAGAGATCTCGCCAAAACCCAGACCTGGTCAGGCCTCCTAGTACTGATCATGGGAATCTTGACAATATGCGCTGGAGTTTTGCTGACTCACACATTCGCATCGAGGTATGTTTCTCAACGTGATAGCCTCCAGATGCAAGACTAATTGGCAGTAGGAGGGTGGCTGGACCCGCCAAACCACTGTCAGAGAGCTTGGAACAAGTGTTGAGCTCGCTGGCGTGAACATGCGACTTGAACATGGTGTTATTCGTGAGCTTCACTGGCACAAGGAAGCTGAGTGGGCTTATGTGCTCGACGGTGAAGTCCGTGTTACGGCTCTTGACTATGAAGGTGGCAACTTTATCGACGACCTGAAGAAGGGAGATCTCTGGGTACGTGAACTAATACGCCCTGACAAGAGTGTTTCAATCGAGATTCTAACGTCTGCGATAGTATTTCCCAAGTGGTATTCCTCACTCTCTCCAGGGTCTCAGCCCCAACGGTACCGAGTTTCTTCTGATCTTTGACGACGGAAGCTTCTCCGAGGAATCAACCTTTGTCCTCACTGACTGGCTTGGTACGTGCCATGGCCTCTCATATTAGAACGATTCATCTAACAATTACAGCGCACACACCCAAATCCGTCATCGCCAAGAACTTCAACCTAGCCCCCGAAGTGTTCGACCACATCCCCGAGAAAGAAAAGTACATCTTCCAAGGCCGAAAGCCCGGCTCAATCAGCGACGAAGAACCAAGAGGCAAGCAAGTCAAAAAGTCAAAGTACAACTTTACACACCGAATGCTTGATCAAAAGCCCTTGATCACAAGCGGTGGCCAAGTTCGCATCACCGATTCAAAGAACTTTCCTATCTCCAAGACTGTCGCTGCAGCTCATGCCATCATTGAACCTGGTGCTATTCGAGAGATGCACTGGCATCCATCTGCCGACGAGTGGTCCTTCTTCCTTAGGGGCCGTGCTAGAGTGACCATCTTTGCATCCGAAGGTACTGCCAGAACGTTTGACTACGTGCCCGGAGACGTCGGCATCGTGCCCCGCAACATGGGTCATTTCGTCGAGAACATTGGTGACGAGCCTCTTGAGATGCTGGAGATTTTCCGTGCCGATGAGTTCAGGGATATCTCCTTGTTCAAGTGGCTTGGTGAGACTCCTCAGAAGCAAGTGGCCGATACTTTGTTCGCGGAGGATCCAGAGAACGCAAAGAAGTTTTTGGAGAGAATTAAGAATGCGGATAACAATGTCATTACCAAGCCTGACTTTGTTCGTGAGAAGGGTATTTTTGGACAGGATCTGTGATGGTGGCGACTAGGAGGACGGTGTATCTAAACAATATCTCATCGTCGACTGTGATCGAGAAGACGGAGAAAACAATTGCAGCAATACATGGGTAGTGAAAGTAACAAATGAAGAACCAGGGCGTAGGATCGATATTCAGGTTTCATTAGGTATTACACAGGCATCACTAGTACTCTGTACAAATGTCATGAAAAGATGCCTCTCGTCTAATTTGAACTCTCATCCATCAGTGACCTACAAGACATCCATCTACTGACTACTTGAGACCGCCATCAGGTGTTAATCCAGGGTGCCTCATCGCCGTCCAGCCATTCCATGGTACTTGCGTCCAGTGATCTCTCCCAATTTCCGACTGGCACCTCGTTGAAGGCTTGCTCCACTGACACTTCAGCTGTCGCTCCTCGGCAGATATAACAAAGACATAGAGGCTGGAACAACAATGCGTCTGCATTCTCCGGGCTGTTCAGATCTGCTGGAGATGATGTGGCCATCTCTGTTGAGCCATCCCGAGAGCCAATCTGCCCTATCTCAGAAGGACTAGTGGCACCCAAGCTGCTCGGATCTGAGAGGCCAGAAGAATTCGGTGAAGAGAGCTTGCCCACAGACTTCTTTGCTTCGTTGGCAATGTACTCTTGTATCAGAACACAGTTGCAGCTTGAATGTTGCAAAAGTTGTTCCTTGATGTAGTAAATCTCCTCTTTTAGGTAATTGCAGTGGGAGACGAGCTGGCGGTTGACGTCCTCCAGACTTTTCTCGCGGGACCATAGATCTGCTTCCTCTTGGCACTTGCGACGACGGCATCTAATTGCAGCTTCCTTATTTTGTTGACGAATTCGTGACCCTGCGGTTGTTGATTGTTGTTTTCGAGTCTTTTGTCTGCCTTTTTCTTGCTGTTGGGCTTCGCTCTTTTCCCCTGCCTTTGACTGTCGTCCTCGTCTCATCTTTCGACCTACTTCTGGTGTATTCCTCAAATCGACAGCTTTCCGTTTGGGAACAGCTGACTGTTGGTCATCCGCCTCATTGAGCAACTGTTGACTCATGTCGTGAGGGTGTTGGGTCTCTGTTGGGCTTTTTTGAAACGCTATCGAGGGAGAATCAGATCCCACCATTGCCGATGCTGAGAGGTTGTTGGGGGGATGTGGGAGAGACTGGGTATCGATCGACTTGGATGGCGGACTTCCAGCTAAAAGAAGTCCGAATGGCAGAGCTTGAAGGCCATCGTCCGTGAAGTATACGAGTGTGTCCATGGAAAAGCACGCTATGTTGGTGAGATTACCGTTCAGGTCCTGTGAGCGACGGAAAACTAACCTTAAGATCTATCGGTAAACACAAATCTTAGAGAGGATACATCCAAAATCTCGGGATTAGTCGTAGGTACTCCAAGGCTAAAACGTCTATCCTCAGAGATGGTGAATAGGAGCTTGAGGGGAGGGACCCTAGTGCGTTGATGCAGAGAAGATAAATTGGCAGAAGGGTGCTACGTAGGTGATCTCAAGAACAACGGTATTGACAAGTGCCGTACTTTTATTGTCACGGAGCGCAAAGAAGTAGATGCTAGACAATTTTAATAGATTTCATCTTGATATGATGGTGTTGCCAGGTTCTGGGGCTCTTTGGCGATGTCATGCAATCTGTCCTGCAGCTCTATCAGTTCATGGCTAACGCCCTTGCGACATGGCGCGAATCAGCCAGCCCACGTTGTCTTGGTTAGGGATCCCTAAAATACAGTAGCTCCATGCTTGAATGGCTTAGACTCCTACCTGTGCCGCTCCGGGGAGCAAGCCGGCGGGGACTGGGCTGGTCTGGCCAGATTCTACTGGCTATAGCTTCCGGTACATCACACGATCGGACTTCAGCCAAGACTCAGGGTCGCTTCCAAAGAAACTGATTGAAGGGTTGTGGGACTGTCAAGTGCCGGGGATGACAGGTCTGCAGGGTTGCCTAATCGACACTATTGATCATGTCTCGACAGCGTTGGAACTCTTGGTTTGCGAAATCACCTCAAGATATCAGCATGCTGAGTTAGATCTCCGTTGCTCAAGACTCTGAGCATCTTTTCTACCGGAGTTCCAGGCCGTCACTATCAAACCATGCTGCCTCTACTACCGTTGGAGTTGAAGCCGTCGTTACCCGATGGGTGTTGCTACATTAATGATCTGATTGAAGACATGCAAGTGGCAATAAACACCAGACACCACACCCTATAGATACTATTTACAGAGAAACCGAGGAATCGGCTTCTTCTCATTCCTCGAGTCTCTCTTGGTCGATATGAGACTGGGGTCACTCAACTTCCTTTGACAAAACATGTCACTGTTCGCACTTGCTTTTGCAGATACAAAAAAGCAGGGACCTGCACCCGACATTTTTCGGGATTCTCCTAGAGGCCTGTCAGCACTCCATCCTCATCAGCCCCGGTCTAGCGCCCGATCCAGGTGGTAGCGGCCCGGCTGAGTGCCATGAACTTATCATGAGAGTGGGCACTGCGGTTCCCAGAATTCGGAAAGGAGGGGTTATGTGTGGTTCAAAGCTTCATCGAGAGAACATGTTATTGGTGAAGGTGGTAAAATAGGCTGAGATGGCACGGATGAAGGTAATCTTGCGCCGCGATTAAACGACGGCGTTAGAATACATGCTTGATTGCTGGCACAAACTTGAGGCTTGTCTCCCGTAGAAGCACGACCCGTTGTCTCACGTCAAAGGTTTGACGTCGCCGACGCTGTATCAACCGCAACCTTGACGCTCAAACCCTTGTCCATCTCCCTTAGCTCAATGAGGTTGATAGGATGTGGTTTGCTGGACCTGACCACCATCTCATGTGGACGAAAGGATGGCTTTGCCTTACTCTGCTGATTGGCCAGGTTGAGTCCCACTGCATCGAGAGCTTCCCCCTTGGCGAGGTCTAGAACTCGATCTACGGCAGACGGAGGACCAACAATGATAACCACCCAATCATGACCTCGTTTTATCTCCGACCACTACGTAACCATCGGCGGATCGAAGCAGGCGCACCCAACTTCACGACCACTCAGGTACAAGTCAATTCTAATCAAGACATGAGCGAGAGATACCGTTGTCACTTTTCACTTCACAAATCGAACCATGTGGCGGTTGGTGGCGCAGGGGATGTGACATGGAGCTCCTCATCTGAATCCCACGCTCCACACACCAACTCTTCGGCATTGAAAGCTATCACATCGGGTGATTTGTACAGATCACTTACTCGAAACCGTATGACGTACGCAGAGACGAACCTTTGTTCAACGCGCTTGCCGCCGACTCTCTGATTTTGTTGCACTCTGCAATGTTGACCTGTATGGCCGTTTCAGGAAGAAGCAAGCAACAACGAAGCAGGTGAGGAGATAAGAAGAGATAAATCCGTTCCATAGCAAGTTTAGTTTCATACGGACTCATTTTCCAAGTGTTCAATAATCACCCTGCATCCGTACTTTGCCATTGACAGGTTTTGGAAGTCATTCATCTGCGAGAGTGGTCTCCAGTCTTGCTGAGGGTCTTATCACGCGCCTGTGACTTTGTTCAGTGGCCCCGAGATCCATCCAACATTTGGACTCTGGCACCTCTTTTATGAGAGTAACAATGAAATATTGCTAATACATCCTCTTATAACAAGCAATGCAGGCGTTTGTTGTCTTGACACGACGACTTACACATCTTGGTTACATAGGGGCCATAGAAGTAAAACGCAAATGAAAGGCAGGATATCCATAACCCTCCGTTTCTTCTACGGGCACTGCCATGCGAGAGGTTGGATGTCGGGGACCTGAAGCTTCGCCCCTTCGGGCACCATGTTCGGGGAGTCTGAGAGACCCGTCATCTGATTGGACAAGAGAAAGTGGTGGAGGCTGATTGAAGTAGGGGTGCTTTGAGGCTGGCTGGTACTGTACGGTACACGATAGCGCAACAGACCACGTGGCGTACATATTGGCCGTCAGCGGACATCGGCGTTTGCCTTGACTCGTCATTCCGTAGGTAAGCAATTGGATTTCTTCATGACCCGGCGTAGACTGAGGTGCTTGCACTATACCAGGCGGCCGGTATAGGCAACATCGGCGTACATGAACCATGGCGTGATCGAGACCGATCCCACTGCAGTAGCGGATTGCTAGCGCATTTCACAAGGGGGGATTCAATCCTTTGCTCGTTGATTGCTTCTTCAGGGTGTCATTGTCGGCCAAGTATTCCTGACCTACAGAAATTCCCCGGACCCTCAGTTGTGAGGCCATCTCATCGTCAAATGGGACGATACATTGGGTTCAAGGGGGCAGATGTGTCGAGTCTACGAGAGCCGGTTGGTCTAGAATCAGCCGCATTTACTAAGAATTTGAGGTCTCGCCGGCTGCATTGAAGTCATGGATCAATATTTCCTTTGGCGGATGGTTATTCCCCAAGGCTTTTAAGGGTAGGCTATAGGAAATATAATCCAGGTCACCCAGCGGACTGTCTGACAGGCCTAAAAGCTTTACTACGTCATCCCTTCTGTCGACATTCAGCATGGGCTCTCCGATCCTACCAACTTACTTAGATGCCGAGATGGTGTCCCCCGATGCCCAGAGCGACCTGGGGATGCTCTTCTGTGGGCAGAACCAACTTCAAGTCAGTCACTTCATATTTCTTTCCTTTCATTATTTAGTTCTGTTACGACAGAGTGCCTTGTTAATGACGACGCTCTTTATGCATGTACATTCAAGAGACTAACCTCATTCTTAGCTGCCTTTCGATATGCAAACGTGTGAACAAGGTACCCAACCTCCAACCCTTTCCTCAAACCATCAACCAGTCACTAACCAAACTTGGTTGCTTAGCCCCTGTGTACTTCAGTGGCTGGGAAACGGATCACTCAGGGGGGTCCGAGTTCTTCACCGAAGATACCATCCCAGCAGCCGGACTCTCGTATACATTCCAGGACGACGCCCCTTTCATCCATTCTCTTAGAGCTGGTGACAATCCCAGCAACACCATACACACAGCCCGCCTAGGGCAGCCCTCTTCAAACACTATTGCTGTTTCTCCAGTTTCTAGCCCGTTAAGAGAAAGCAGCGCCAGTCGGCCAGACATCAAACTTCGATCAGCGTCATGTAAGCCGAAGAGAACTCGCCGTACACCAACCGGTCCAAAACAGGAAGTTCGTGCCCGAGAATGCCACAATCTGGTCGAAAAGCAGTATCGCACACGATTAAAGGCTCAATTTGAGGCCCTGCTCGCTGTGCTACCAATAGCACAGACACTCGACCACAGTGACGGGGCGATCAGAGGAAACCCGGGGCAGTATCTCAGCAGAGGTCAGGTCCTGGACGCTGCGAGAGAGCGAATATTGAAGCTGGAAAGGGATCTTGAAGTGGTGGCTTCAATGCGAGATGAGTTGGTGAGGGACTTGACAGGGCTGCACCAAATCATCCGAGAGGCAGGACTTGAGGGAAGCTGTTGAACAAATGAGTTGAACTGCTCGTTATAATTCTACCAAAAAGTTCATGAGGAAGTCAGAGGGATGGATAGAGGGTTCTCTTTGAAGCTAGGCATTTACTTAATACACGTGCGGAGGCCATAGTCATCATTCTGATAACAATCATTTCTACCTCATTGTATGTATCTCTAAAAATCCGAGTAACGTTATGTTATCCGCCAAGTCTTATTGATCCATGGCACGGAATCCACATCAGTTCCCCCAACTCCAACCATGGCGAGACGAGACTTCGATCTCTTGGCACTCACTGAAGCATGTTCCACTTTACCCCAGACCACGTGACACTGACTGCACTTACTCGCCTGACCCCGACTCCCGCTCGATCTTCATCCCCGCTCATCCCGACCTCCTCCGATATCCCGATGAGGTTGGTTCAGGGAATTGGGCACAAGACCGGGAAACAGGCTACTCGAGGACTATCACCCCAGGATAAATAAAGACGGATGCAGGGGTGCTTTAGATAGGAAGTGTTGAAATGTAAGGACTGCGCTTGTTGATCATTCGCATTGTTCCTCTCCCATCTCCGAAGCTATCGCGACATTCCCTTCCGGGCTATAACGTGGCATTATTGGTTACGTACCTAACCAAAGAAGTAGTAAGATTAAACCAGACTCAAAGAGGAATCAAGGCCTGGCAAAGAACCGGGGTCCGGCAATGAAGCGGGGTCCGGAAAGGGCCCGGGGTCCCGAAAAGCGATGTCGACAAAGAAACTGCTACAGCTTAGCGGCTGCAGTCAGGCGATTTCAACAGAGCAAAAGTGCGAATTTGGGGAATTAGGATGCTTGTTACATGGTTGAGCCCTCCTTCAAACATGCACATGACCTTGAGTTCAAGCATGTTGTGAAGGTCACAGCCAGTTAAGACCGCGACAGACTTGAAGCCACTTCAGATAAAAACTTGGCTCCCTTACGATGTACTCTAGCAGAATTCCTCTTGGAGTTTATATACCACAAATGACGCTGCTAAGACATCAGCTTTAAAAATTCAGCTTCAAGACTCAACCCTCGCACACCAGGCTACCTACTTCTCTCTCATTCTCTACCACTATGGCAACATCGTCCAATCCTTCCCTCCAGGTCACCCTGAACCACAGCCTATCCGTCACTGATGCACCCATCAGGACCTTGAGATCCGGCGAGGCACTCATTCACGTCCAAGCAACCGGCATCTGCGGATCAGACGTCCATCTTTGGAAGCACGGAAGCATAGGTCCGGCAGTCTTGCAAGCAAACCATATTCTAGGCCATGAAAGCGCCGGAACTGTGCTCAAAATCGACCCCCAAGTGTCCCACATCAAAGTTGGCGATCGTGTCGCGATCGAGCCATTGGTCACTTGCGGCACTTGTACCTCATGCTCGGTTGGCCGCAGCAATCTTTACGACAGATCTACCCTTCGCGGCGTGTACGGACCGGGAGACGAAGCGCATGGTAGCCTGCAGCGCTATTTCGTTCATCCAGCGAAACTGCTCCATGTCATTCCTCCGAGCATGTCTTTCAGTCAAGGTGCTTTGCTTGAACCCTTGTCTGTGAGTCTGCAGGCAACTCGCAACGCCAATCTACAACTTGGATCACCCGTGCTTGTGTGTGGCGCTGGTCCAATTGGACTTCTCGCGCTGGCGTGTGCACGAGCTTCTGGCGCATGGCCACTCGTCGTCACTGACGTAGAACCAAAACGACTAGAGTTTGCGAGAGAATTCATGCCTGGCCTGAGGACCCATCTAGTCAATACAGGCGGTGCACCAGAGGAGGAGGCAGCAAGGTTGAGAGGCCTATTTGTGCAGGCGGCTTCAAGGTCGGGCGACACTGACGACCTTGACGTGCAAGAGAGCACATCTCCAACGTCTGTTTTAGAGTGCACTGGCTTTTCCTCCAGCATCATCACCGCTTGTCATGCTGTGCGTAAAAGCGGTACCGTCATGATCGTTGGCGCTGGGCAGCCAGTTCTGGACGGAATACCATCAGCGCTGATGATGCAGAAGGAGGTATGTCCACAATCAACTGATTTCTTCAGCTTTCGGGCACTGACAATTACCTTTATAGATCACGCTCAAGTCTTCCAGGGTCTACAAAGACACGTGGCCAGCATGCATCAATCTCATCGCGGGGGGGCTTATCAATCTAGACAAACTCGTCACGCATGTCTTCCCACTTGAGAAAGCGGATGAAGCACTTGCGACTGCAGCCGACCCCAGCCAAGGCAGCATCAAGGTTCAAGTGATTGATAATACAAACGTTAAAACCTGAGGTCTTGTACTTTTCTACAAGGATGGGTAGTATTGTAGTGAGCAATATAAGTTGATTTATTACTATATACGCTCGGACTTCTCGGGCAACGGGCACGGGTTCAATCTAATTTTCCGATCGGCCGAATACTCCATGGACTCCATGGAATAATGCATGTCAAAGTTAATATCTTGTCTAGGTGAAACTTTCTGACAAAGCACTTCTCAGTTTGTATTGGCGGGACTAAAATTCCGATACAAAGTCCGCGGAGTTCGCATAGTTAGTATCACCGCCTTCATGTTTCCTACCAATCTTGGTCAAGAGTGCCAAGCAGAAACTACAGAGTCGGAGGAACTCGAAAGGCACAGTAGGCAATTATATAAACGTTCTATAACTTCATGTCGATGTATGGCTTTCCCCCCTATCACACTTCCATACGCACATATCGCTTTCATCTCGCATCTTTCAATGCTGTCGCCTATTATTCTTGTTATTAGCGGCCTGTTGGCCGCTGTTTCGAGTGCATTACCTGCCGGGTATCCTACCCTTATTGGACGCCGGGATGTCCAGGAGCAATATGACTACATTATTGTAGGTGCTGGCTCCGCTGGGCTTACAGTTGGCGACAGACTCTCTGAGGATGGGAAACGTAAGTTACTTTGGGAGGATCTCCCATGGGTTCCAATTCAAGAGGATCCGGTGCTAAACAGGATAGGTACTGTTTTGGTTATTGAGTACGGCGAGTTGTGTAAGTCTGGCTGCTGGAGCTGCCTATGATTTAGATGTTATTCTAACCTTGCAGCCGATGCAATCGACGGGTTCAACATGTCTCGAATGAGAGGATGGAAATCTCTTTCCTCTCCTGGATACGACGATCGCGCTTTCGACATCTTCACTGGGGCCACGGTTGGGGGTAGCGGATCCATCAACGGTCAAAACCTTGTCCGAGGAACAGTTGAAGAATACGACGCGTTCAAGACCTTGGGTGGCAATCTTCCTTCGTCCGTTTGGGACTGGAATGGCTTGCTGTCGGGGTTCAGAAAGGTACGTACCGAATTTCCAAGGCTCTAATCTCTAACAGTTGTTGAATAGGCTTTTACTCTGGGGCTCCCGGACAAGGAACAAGCTTCTAAATATGACATATCATACGATCAAAAGTACTGGGGTACGACCTCGCAGTTGTTTGGGTCTTTTGGCAAGGGTCGGCTGAATCCCATCGTTGGTACGTGAACTTGTGCTTTCTTTGAACCTTAAAAAGGGACCTCTTCAGAGTTGTTCATCACAATGCATACTTACAGCTTCCAGGAGTCCTCTACGATCTGATGAAAAGTATTCCCAAGGTCAAGGTTGCCACGGACAGTGGCTCTGGAACTCCGGGCTTGATGTGGTTTCCGCAGAACCAGGACCCAGTCAACTTCTCACGCTCTTTCTCTAAATCTGCGCACTGGGACGGCCTAAAGCGGGCGAATTACCATCTCTTGACAGGTCACGAGGTCAAGAAGGTGTTGTTCAAAGGAAACACTGCTGTTGGCGTCGAGTACGTGTCTACCCAGGGGAAGTCTGATAAACTCTCAGTGTCGGCAAAGAAGGAGGTTATTCTTGCGGCCAGTGCATATCAGAGCCCTCAGATTCTCATGTTGAGTGGGATTGGTCCTCGCTCGGTTCTCGACGAGGCGGGTATTTCTGTCAAGGTTGAACTGCCGGGCGTTGGCTCTAACTTCCAGGATCACCCAACTTTTCCATTTGATGGATTCTCTTGTGAGTACTACGTCGTGTGCCCCATCCTCCATGGTTCTATTAACTAATTTCTTCAAAGGGACCACTCAGCCACCTGCCTCAGATGAAGCTACACCCGACACCCCCGAAGGACGTTCAAACCCGCCCCAGCTCGAGGTAGTCCTCCCACTGCCAGTCTTGTCAGACAAGGCCGAGTCAATCGCCAAGTCACATGAGGCTCAGAGCGCTGGCGAATTCCTTCCGTCGAGTTACACTTCTGAGCAGATCGAGGGCTACGCACGCCAAAAAGCCGTTGAAACAAAGATGCTCCGTTCTCTTGGTACTGGCCAAGCCATGATCATCATGGGTGGCGGGTCTAATCCCGTGCAAGTGAACTTTCAACTCCACCCATCCAGCCGTGGCCAGATCTCGCTGAACCCCAAGGACCCGGAAGGCCTGCCGGTCGTCGACTACCGCGCAGGAAGCAACCCAACAGACATCGCAGTTTTGGTCGAGGTGACAAAGTTCGTACGCAACTACCTGGCGTCCTCCAAGTTGGCAAAGTACGGGCCTACACAGAAGGGTCTAGGACCTGTTGGAGATGAGGTCTCTGACGAGGAAATTGAGGCCTGGGTAAGGTCAAACTTGAGCGCGAGCGGTTACCACCCTGTCGGAACATGCTCAAAGATGCCTCGGAAGTGGGGAGGTGTCGTTGATGAGGGGTTGTTGGTGTATGGAGTCAAGAAACTCAGCGTTGTTGACGCAAGCGTGCATCCCATCTCAATCGGCGGAAATGTCGGGGGCACAGTCTTTGCTGTCGCTGAAAAGGCAAGTCACGAAAGCATCGCGTCATGAATGCAAGCTAACTGGGAAAACAGGCCGCCGAGTTGATCCAAGCACGCAACAAATAGACATGGGGGTTAGGTAGAGGGGTTGACCAGACGCTAGAAGGTTAGGAACCCTTAGGGATCTTTACCAAGGCGTGTTATACAAGCAGAAATAGTAGTACTGTCTTGACTCAAATTGCATAAAGTGGCCGATAGCCTGACAAAGCACTTCCAAAGGCGCGTTTTGTTATGTTTCACGACGCGCTTATCCTTGCCGCGCGACGAAACGGACCCTGAAGGAAATTGAGTAGCTAAACCACCTCTCACAGAACACTCCGCTCATTTGAAAAGCTATCCCATTACTGAGAGATAATTACATTTAGGAGTCTCGTTGTAAAAGAATGTCGTCGAGAAGTTGCTACTTCCTGACAGCACTCTGGTTTCACCATCTCACCCGCCTGGCTTAACCATAGTGAAGGAATGTTGAAATTATAAAATGATTGAATTGAAGTGCGATAAAAGAGTAGGAGTAGTCATTGGCTCGAGAAACTGAGTTATGTCTTTGAAAGTTCTACTTAATGACTGTACCTAAGATGTGGTAGTTATCTGAGCCCTATTTCCTGCTGGTGGTGGTTAAAACGAGTTAGAAGCCAATTAGGCTCTATAGCCTAACCTATGATATCTATTATTGCTCTGAAAACCCGTAGTTATTTCGGTAAAACCATCCAACGGTTAATTCCAACACAGACAACTCATAGTCACTCATTTTGTGTTGTTCGCGCAGTGAGATGTTAGAGCTCAAGGGTAGGTAAAGATGGGATATCTGAGTTGAAGTGGGGGCACCGAGGCTAACCCACAAAAGGAATAACCTGGTTACAGACCGATAAGAAGTACCCTCATTAGAGTGACAAGACCGGTTTAAATTATGTACTTCTTAACTGCAGCAACGCTCACTAAGCCCCAGTTGTTGATCCGAAATCGGAATTGTGAGCTCAGGTCTGCCTCGCTGACTGTTATTGGCTCAACTCGAGCTCGATTTCTCCACACAAGCTAAAGCCTGACCCTCGGAAGTCGCGATTTTATCTTCGGCCTGTCACCATCTTCAGCCCCATCTCCCGATCCATCCCAGCAACACCCTCACCATGTTTGCAGCATCAAGACTCAGACTGGTCGCTCGACCATTGTCACGTGTCGCTATGCGACCTCTTCACGTGACAGCTCGACGCTTCGCCTCCGCAGACCCCCCGAACCTGCCCGAGATGATGATGAACGACCCCAAGATCAGGGAGACGTTTGAGAAGCTTAGCCGACACCCCCCTGCTATCATTGCCATGCAAAAGGTTGGCGAGATCATTAAGGATAAGGGTAATGGCGTTCTCTCTCTAGCTTTTGATGAGCTACTTGTTAATTTCTGGCACAGGATTTGAGCCTGGCAAGCCCCCAAGCAAGATGGAGGTGATGAAGCTATTGATGGACAAAGAGTTCCGAGACGCGGCACAAACAGTGAGTTACCTTGATACTCGAGAAGTCATATGACCGTACCTAGACTAACGGGAGTGCAGTTGACAACCGAGATGCAGAACGCTGGCATCGAAATTAACCCTGATGTAGGCTTACCCTTCCGCCTCACTTCACAACCAATGTACTAACTCGAATAGGCTTTGATGGCGATGATGGGAGGCGATAAGAGCAAGTAAGCGCCAGTTTCGACGCACGCCTTTGGTTAACGAGTGAGGCTCGCCTTGGAAGCCCGTTAATTGTTTTGAGAGAAGTGGATCACAAGATGTAAGCAGCCAAGGCCGCAATATTATATGTAAATAAGAGACTGAGACGCTATTCTTCAGGAATAGGGAATTGTTGCCGAATCATTGTCTACATTCCACTCCTTTGACTTTATCACGGATGGTGTCACGTGATATGGCACCACGGTGAAGCTTTGCTGAATTGAAGGGCGCGATTGCGCTGAAGCTTTGATAGCAACTTACAGTCACTTTGTATAGCAAGGCTTTTATTAGCTACATTTAAATAGAGCTGTGAGCTTCATAATCGGATTCTTAATCGCAATGCCAGCGATGCATGAGTCATTTTTACATTTTTTACAGTCTTCCGGTTCGGTTATCCCACCAAGGGTTAGATCTCAACTATATAAAAAAACACAACATAACGTTATTTACACCGCCAGCACTGCATATATAAAGAGCCAAAACAATACGAGCTATTAATAAGCATTATTCCTTGCCTTCGTATTACCTAGGGACCTGAATACCACGACATGACAACTGCCGTATCTCTGAGTCATTCGGCCACTTTAGAGATTGGTCATCCTTCCACTCCCGGAAATCCGGTGCCGGTTTCCGAACCCCGAATCTCGGCCTCTGCGGGGGGTTCGGTTCCCCGCACATCAGGACCCGGACTCCGTTTCAGCACTCTTAATCAATGCTATACAAGAGGACTATAAATCTGCGTCAATTTGTGTAGTGGCCTTTCTAGTCACCTCCCTCCAAATATTCGCCAGAATGAACACCTTTCCTCTTTCCGGTTTTAACGGCTACACGTCGACAACCTTGAGCTACAAGACCACCTCGGATGGCGACATTTCTGTTGATGTAGTCTACCCGGAGGAGACGGATGGTTCTCCCAGTACTGTTCTTATCCATTATCACGGCGGGTTCCTAGTGAGTTAATCAGTTCCTCATGCATAACATTCTGCTAACTTATTGGAACAGATTATCGGTGACAGATACAGTTTCATGCCATACTGGCTGGTTCACGTCTGTGTCTCTCGCAAATGGATCTTCGTGACACCCGAATACCGTCTAATTCCAGAGACAACGGCACACAGCGCTGTTGAGGATGCTGCAGATGCTTACGAGTGGGTTCGATCCTCACTTCCAGGTCTCCTGGGCCGCTCAATCGGCTCTGTCCTAGTGTCAGGCTCGAGTGCTGGAGGTTACTTGGCACTTACCACGGGAACTTTGGCTAAACGGAAGCCTGAAGCCTTGCTTCCTATCTATGGAATGCTTGATCCTGCTGGTTCTCGCTACACGACGCCTGGATCTAGCATCTTTGGTCAACCTGTCTTTGACACAAAGCCCATCCTCGAGCAATTCCCCAAGAAGAAGGAAAAAGAGGATAGAAAGTCGATCTCCGCATGCCCTCAAACTGAAGATTCAGCCAATGATCCTAGATTCTCTCTAGCGGCGGCACTTCACATCGACGCCCTATTTCCCGATTACCTAACTGGCGTTGATGGTCTTAGCCGTGCACTTGCCGAGGAGGGCATCAAAGCAATCCCCGACAAAGACAAGAAACTCTTCCCTCTGTCGTTCGGCAACTTGTCCGATCTTCCCCGTACCTTTCTGCTCCACGGTGTCAATGATTCGGCTGTGCCCATCGACAACAGCGTGACCGCAGCCGAGAAGCTTCGGGCAGCAACGTCAAGTGAGGTCATCACCGAGTTCCCTGAGGATGCGGAGCATGGGTTTGATTCGAGGATCGGGAATTTCAATGTGGAAAGAAAGGAAGGGGATAATGTTCTCGCTGTGGAGAGCCTGAGGAGGGCTATTCAGTTTCTGGAATCTTCGGTTGTCAAGCCATAGCAGCTGGGCGCATTGTAGCCTATAGGCGCATTGATCAATAATTCACCATATCCTTGTTTATTAAAGTGTAAAAGCTCGAGAAAAGTTCGGGAAAGTGCATTCTGCTTCAACGGCCCCCATCCAACAACTCATACTCTGTGGCTTGAAAGAACTGCTTTTACTGGCCATGACTGCATGTCGGGTTGAGAGTAGACCAATGAAGACCCCAGTAACTATGGTGCTCCCCAGGATTGCCTGGTGGCCTAGGCCAGGCTCCAAGGCAGAGCGGAGACAGATGTCATGCCATCATTTGCTGGAGGTGTCAGCAATATCATCCGCAGCACACCATGCGCCTCCCCATCTTCGCACTGATATTCCCGCGCAATTCCATCACAAGTTTCTCTTTCACTTCTCTCCTCTCAATTACGCGTGTCTGAAGATCGATATCGTACACCCTATCTTCACCTTCCTGCCGAGTACCACCCTCGGCAAGAAAGCCTCTAATGACATGGCCCCGTCAATCTACTCAAAACCGCTGGCGCGCAATGAGATGAGACTCATGATCCTACAACCAGGAAGATGGAAAGACCCAATTCTTTGCCAGCTTGAAACAGATACGCTGCTGAAGCAACATCGGAAAAGGGAATACAAGGCCCTGTCATACGCATGGGGTCTAAGGAGTCGCTCAAACCCCCCACACATTCAGGTGCAGGACACGCTTTTCCCCATCACGCTCAATCTTGAGTGTGCCCTGAGACACCTTAGACTACCAGATGAGCCCCTGGTCCTCTGGGTTGACGCAGTTGTGAGTAGACCAATTTCGTTAGGGAAATCGGATCCTGACTCGGAAGTAGTGCATAAACCAAGCGGATGTTTCTGAGCGGACTGCACAAGTAACTCGCATGGGAGATATCTACAGCGAAGCCACCGAGGTCATCGTGTTCCTTGGTGGTGGCCCAGGTCGTCAGGCGAAGAGCTCCAAGGTGCACAAGGACCCTGGGCCCTACATATTTTTCACAAATACCTCTTCAGATGACGATTTAACCAATCAAGTTCTCTTGGATTGGAAGAAGCCGGGCCAACCGCAGCCAGTTACTGCCTTGGATCTTTTCTGCCTCCTAAGGACGCTGGCACAACCTCGCAATCCGTTCAACCCCCTCGAGCCCCTAAGAGGAGTCCCGATCGACCATCTCGCAGCCATGTTTGAGGATCTGCGGCAGATGCTGACAGCTCGGTGGTGGGATCGTATCTGGGTTGTTCAAGAGGCGGTGGTTGCAAAGGCCGTCACCCTGCGATACGGGAATGTTTCTGCCCCTTGGAGAATGATCTCTGATGCTGCATCGAGACGCCCCAATCGTCTTGTCGTCGGGGCCCACGGCATAGTTCCGATAGACGATGCCAAAGTCTTGAACCTCCTCTCGCGAGTCGAAAACATTGACAGATTCCGTCAAGCATGGGGCGAAAACGACAGGCCCGACATCTTATCACTTCTAAGGGAGTTTAGCAATCGCAAAGCTTCCGATGAGCGAGACAAGATCTACGCATTAATCAGTTTATGCGACTATAAGACCGGCATCTGGCCAGACTACTCCTTAGAGGTGCGAGAAACGTACAAGATGGCTACTCTTGACATCATCCAGCATACCCGATCCCTCTCTGTCCTCACAGGAGACCTTGGCCGCAAGGAGAGACAAGATTTACCGTCATGGGTTCCAGATTGGAGTGCCACATTCAACGAGCACGATCGAAGACGAGTTAGACTCTTTAATTATTACAACGCCTGTGGAGATGCAAATTGCAGCATAAAGGACTCGGATAAGATTGATTGGCATATCCAGAGTGAGATGGAGTCGTTGGCCATGAACCTAGAGCGTGAGCGCGATCCGACACGTCTTATGCCGAGTTACCTTTCACGCGGCCTGGAGCGGTATAGATCTACGCACCCTCAATTTGGAAGTGTCTGTGACAGGTTGATCAAATGCTGCCACCCGGCCAGCAAGCGAGAACTCAGCACACTGGTAGATCTTGGCATCATGGAATACGAGCCCGAAAAGTGGGAAGGTTGCTTGAAAGTGGGCGGCATGTTTCTCGGAAGAGTCGAGGAAACTGGACGACCGATTTACTCGTCCTCTGACACTCCTGTGGCTTTGCAGACAATCGACAACTGGCGCGGAGCCACCATGATGCTTCCACCGGGAGTAATTGGTCGAAGAAAAACTGACTTTATAGAAACTATCTTATCCGGTGTTATGAAAACTCCAACCGGATTCAAGAAACTTGACCGAGACGATGAGTGGACAATAAACTATTGGTACCAACGGCGAATCGAGCTACAACACGCGCCATGGCCGCCTCAGCAATCAGATCCACCTACATCTGAAGAATTGGATTCTTTGACCGAGGGTTTGGGTTTGGCAGTGGCTAATCGAACCTTGTTCCTCACCAATACAGGGAAGATGGGCCTAGGTCCAACCTCTATTGCAAAAGGTGACGACATATACATCCTCCCTGGTGGCAGGCTACCGTTCGTCCTTCGGAATGTGGAACCTCCGGCAAATCGCGATTATAGGGCTAGTTTTGTGCCAGGAACAACATTCAATGTAGTTGGGGACTGCTTCCTCCACGACGCAATGGACGGTACATGTGGGGTTTCTCAGCAGGGGAGCCTTCCAAAGGATGTGCTTGACAACGCGATTGACGCCACGGAGGGGGAGTGGATGGGCTATGTTAGGAAGCTGGAAAAAGAAGCCGGTCTCCTAGGAGTCGTGCCCTCAATCTACGCATGGAATGGAGGATCCCAGCAGTATTTGGTACGCAATTGGCCACACATTACCTCACAAGTAGTGTGGATTGAAGCTGAAAGGTGGCTTCTGGCTACATATGTTTTGGATAAGATGGATGAGCTGCACAGGGTTTGGGAAGAGTTGCGCCGGTTCCGCGTTTCTCATGAGACGAGCCAGGTGTATTTATTCTAGGCTCATTGAGCCCTCTTTTCCTCTGCTCCCCCTCAAATGCACCCAAGTATTCCCGGTTCGGTATATAGCTACTCCTGGGGCACCTAGCTAGCTACATAGGTACGATGTGAGTGATATATGAAAAGCTTTATTGGCTTGGTTTATGATGACAGGGTCGTTTTTCGTTGCCTTACGCTTCTGGGGCAAATGTGGCTCAAGAATACCTAGCGATCTTGAGCTAGATGTGTTGGGGGTTAACCGGATGGGATATCGATCTCGCTGCGGAAACATCTGCAGTCTCCACACTATGCATGGACGAGGAGTTAGTTTTTGTGTTATCAGAAATCGAATTCTCTTCTTCGTGTTTGACTAATCGGTCTGAATGAACTCCTCTAGAGTCGCCTTGGAGGCAAGTGAAGTCCTGTCATCTCTTGGAACCATCTCCATTGGCGCAGTCGCCGATGATGTTGGACAGCTCTTGCCACGCCGTCACAGATGAGCTAGCCTGCCAAGGCGCTTGGTGGACTTCAGTGACCCGGGTAAACAGCCAGTAACCGTTTGGATCGGCTTGCTACGGTAGACATCAGGCCGGGCATATGGACTTTGCTATTTCGTTCCTCGGCCGTACCGAGCGGCTGTTTTTTGTGGCCTATAGGAAAACAATCCACCTTCGATACCTCCCAGGCCCAATGTCAAAGTAAGCTATAATTGTAGCCTTCATATGTTCGGAATGACTACTACCAAGGCTGCCTTCTAAGACTAAACCGAAACACCGGCCAAATAGGTAATGATGGCATCGCCAATCGCATCCGGCTTCACTGATAACGGTTATGTTGAAGATTCGACCATTGCGGAGATTGTTGTTCTTAGGGCGATGGCGTTCGTACCCAACACGCCCCTTTCAAGGCTGGGCGTTGTTTGTTGACTCACCTCATGGAGTTGCCAGCCAAGAGGGTTATTGACAGCGAACTATCATGTCAGACGGCAAGAGGCACAAGATAGATGTCATTATTTGTTATGTAACCGGATTTAATCCCGCCACCCGGTCATTTGTCAATGTTGAGGCCCTGAATGTAACCCTGGATATCCTTATCAACGACACGCTTGGCATGTTCATTACTGGAGCATTATGCCCCACAGCGTTGGGACCGATGTCGAGGCGATCCTGGGGCTGTTGGCGCACTGCTAAGCCTAAAGCTACACCTAGGTATGTTCGTGGAGGCGAACTTAGCAGTTCTCGGACGAGTGGACCGAGCATTAGCACGAGTGTGGCAAGGGTTCGCCCGGTCGGCTCTCCCCGCATAAGCAAGGATGTAGAAGGCAAGTCAAGTCGGTGAAGACAGTTGCCCGTTACAGCGGGAGTGTGGTTGTTTAGAGCCTGAGGTGTCAGGAGATGAATGCCAGGATATGGGAAGTGTTATTCTCGCTCAGAGAGCCAGGCAGAGTCATAAAGTGCTTGGATGTCCCTTAATCACCTCAGCACGCGTAACCGGTTTCAGTCTGTACGCTCTGACCTTCCCGTCTTTCTCTACCCCAATTCCCGCACATGGCAAAGGAAGTTGACGGCGAAATCTGCCAACCGAAAGGAGAATCGTGCGGAGAGAGATACGAGACTAGATATCTCGGGCCATTCTCGGTGCGGCATCAAATGCTAGGGGCGGTTGAGGGGATAGGACTCAATCTTCGTTATCGGTTATCCCGACTTTAACTATAATAAAGAACACATTTCTAACACATCATAGCATCATATCCCAATGCTAATACAGTGGCCTTTTTTAAGCCTTTCGGCCACCTGCAGCCCGCAGGGGGGATAGGACTCAAATGTTGGAGATGCTTAGAGCGTGGTGTTGTGCTCCGCCAGAAGTGCTCATGGCTTCTGATGACGATAAGCCAGCGCACGTGCGTATCTTCCAAGTGTCTAAATCGGCGAGGTCGTCAATATGGGGAGAAGGCAACGACTAATACTTACCGCAGAGGGGACCTATCATTGTCAGATACTAACAAGTTTGGCCTCGGTTCACGATCATCCCGCCCAGCCTTTACGGTCAGGAACTTGCGGGAGCTTCTTCGATAGGTAGATAACCTTTAACTACCCAAGGGGTAAGGGTTGGGTTTAAGTATCGAGACTAGACAAGATTGGGTTAGGAGAAAGAAGCCCCACCTATTCGGTTGCTCCTTCCATTTTGCATTCGCTCTCAATTTCCATCCTGACTCGCAACTTGATTAGCATGGATCCAGGTTGCCGGGGCTAAGCCTCCTTGTCCATGAAAGAGGGGGCTTGGACAGACTCACAAGGGTTGCTTGCTATTATCTGCATCCCGATTGAATCGGGGCAACCGGAGTCACCACCCCCTTCCCTAGCCTTCGCTTCGTGTCTCTCCTCTCCGCATCGATAAGCCCAGACTCCGACGTGTCGAACTCAACAAGCGGATAAAGATCTGGATTGGTTTTGATGAGTCCCCAGCTGAGTTATCCGGACCCGCGCAAGCAGCGAAAACTTGGGGAACCCTGTTCTTGGGCTTTTGATCTAAACCTAGTCAGGCGAGGCTTATCAGGATGCCACGCTTTCTTGTCATTGACGCCAAACCACGCCCGAGCAGCCCGTTTTATCGCCCCTGATGAACTCTGCTGTGCGCCCGAATATCACCTTTCTTGGCCACTATCAGGACAGTAGGCAGACGTCATCCCTGGTCGCCGTCGGATAAAGGTATATAAAGGACCTCATGTTCGTCTTGTAGTGTCACCTCCTCTCTTCTAAGCCCTTCTTCCACCATCCCCCCAGAACTTGAAGATCATCGACAAGAACTTCCGGGTCAATCTTAATCATGGATTCATCCAAGACGGAAAAAAGCCAATACGATATCGAGGCTCCTGCTCCTCTGGCAGCCACCGTCTCACAAGTCGGAGAGATCACCAAAGAACAACAAGTCGATGCTGTTTTCGGCGCAGTCACAGACGATGGACCAAATTATCGTGCGGTAGGTTACATCGATCAAATCTCGTCAACGCATGACGGCTGATGTTTGGACAGCTGGGATGGATCGGAACCGTCGCTCTCATGCTCAAGACCCAGATCGGTCTCGGCGTCCTCTCGCTTCCCCACGCTTTTCACACGCTAGGAATGATCCCTGGAGCCATCCTCCTCTGCGTCGTTGCAGGTATCGCTATCTGGACTAGTTACATTGTCGGTGTCTTTAAGCTTAAGCACCGTGATGTCTATAGCATCGACGATGCTGGGTATTTGATGTTTGGAAGAGTTGGACGTGAATTCTTTGCCGTCGCATTCTGCCTGTGTGAGTGGTTATGGAAACCGACTGCCCTGTACAAGGACCAGAGACTGACTCTCCCTAGATTGGATCTTTGTGGCAGGATCGGGAATGCTCGGTATTTCGATCGGACTCAACGCTATATCAGTTCATGGAACTTGCACCGCCGTGTTTGTTGCCGTGGCTGCCATTTCCGGCTTCCTCCTCGCGAGTATCCGAACCCTCGGCCGAATCAGCTGGTTGGCCTGGGTTGGCTTGGCCTTTATCCTCTGCTCCGGTAAGCCCGATATATGTTTCGAGACGCCTGCAATGGTCGTCTAACCAACAAATAGTATTCGTCGTCACAATCAGTGTCGGTATCCAGGACCGCCCCGCTGAAGCGCCTCAGACAGGTCCCTGGGAATCAGACTGGCAACTCGTCGGCCATCCCACTTTTTCTCAAGGAGTCGCGGCCGTTTCAACACTCATCTTTGCTTGCTCGGCCACGTCTGCCTACTTTGCCATCGTGTGCGAGATGCGGGACCCTCGCGACTTCTCTAAGGCCGTCATTACTTCCCAGGTCATCTCTACCATCGTCTACCTGATCGTTGCCGTTGTTGTTTACTACTTCTGTGGCTCCGCTGTTGCTTCTCCGGCACTCGGATCTGCGGGACCATTGATCAAGAGAATCGCGTATGGCCTGGCCTTGCCTGGCCTTCTCGTGACGACTACGATTTGTCTTCATGTAAGCCATGCCCCTGGATTTCTCTTCACTCTTACTAACATTATCCAGCTGCCCGCCAAATATTTCCTTGTCCGTATCCTGAGAGGCTCAGAGCATCTCACTGCCAACTCCCTCGTCCACTGGTGCACTTGGCTTGGCTGCACCGGCGGTTCGACCCTCATCGCCTATGTGATTGCAAGTGGCATCCCCGTGTTCGGAGACCTTGTTTCTTTGATCGGAGCTCTCTTGGGATTCTGCCTCGCCTACCAGCCAACCGGTTGCATGTGGCTGTACGACAACTGGAGCCGACAAAACCGAGACTGGAAGTGGAAGGGTATGGTTGCGTGGTGTGTCTTCATCATTGCTCTGGGTAGCTTCATGACCGTGTCTGGAACGTATGGATCGATCGTCAACATCATTGACTCGCTCAAGAAGTCGGGTGGTACAAGACCCTGGACCTGCGCCGATAACAGCAATTCGGTGTAGAGGATGGGGTCTGCCACGCATAGGTTCCCTGCTGCGCGCAGATAGTAGACTTTATCCTTCAACACTGTATCTTCCTATATAACTTCCAATATCGTATCAATCATACTCTATACGATAAACAACCAGCGCATTCCAAGTGAAGAACGCGTATTGAATGTGGACTAGCGAAAGTGTCCTGCTGAAGGGGAATAAAAGGCACGAAGAGCAAACGCTGAGCCTCGTGATAGCCTCATCATCGTGACAATTACAGCATTAATTGCGACGCCGCAATCAATGCTTGGATTGGCGCATTTGAGCTGTTTAGAGTGCCGTAGAGTCAAACGGGAGTTATATTTTTACTACCTACTATTAGATAGACCTGCACTTAATCTTTGCCTAACATCCCCTGCGAAAGGTGAGAGTGAGCTATTCAAATAGGATGACTGTTTTCCAAACGTCGCCCCGAGTGCAACAAATTATAGTATATATAGGTAGTCTAGTAGGTAACAGAATCTACTACTATCTCGTGGTACTTGAAACTACACACTCATGGCAGATATGAATCGAGCCATGTCTTATGAGACTCTTATGTTCAAGAGACCTCCGTTCAATGGGACTAGGACCTAAAGATCTTTGATCAGGATATCTTCAAGCAGCTGATCCTGGTTGACTGATGGTTCTGTGACAAGGAACATGTCCAACGAATCACTAGTTGCCGCTGCACCTTCACTGAGGTGTTCAAGCCACTGCCCGGTCAACTGCAACATAGCCTCAGGTTGGTCAAATGGCACCTAAAGGCGATCTTGTCAGCGCGATTAGATCTCCGAATACATCAACTAAACTTACCATGTGACCAGCATCGTTAAACTCGACCATCCATAGATTGGGTACACGTTTAACTCTTCCAGTGGATTCCCCATCCCTTGAAGCAAGTGCTCGCCAAGGGATCCCATTGAACTCTCTGCGACCTTCCCAGCGGAGACCTTTGAGAGTGGAAAGGACACCTTCTGTGTTGCACGCAATGTCAGCAACGCCGGCGTAGATCAGTATATCGAGAGATCTGACACGGCTGGAAGACTTGTTGTTGCGAGCATAGTTGAGAAGACGTTGCATCTGGAGTGTCGAGGGCATAACGTAGTCCCCAGACTCAATGTAACGCCTCTCGATGATTTCGTTTATCATGTCCCATGAAGTCTTGGTGCCGTTGCTTTGAGTGTAAACCTGGAGATGGTCATGCATGACCGACTTTGATTGCAAAAAGTCGATGGTTTTCAACATCCCGTCGTAACAACTTCCAGCATCGGGGCATCCCGTCAGTCGTCGGTCATATATACTACTGGTAGCGTTCATGAACGTTCCATAGTACTGGTTGTAACATATATCAACAGAGCTAGAGCAAAGAAGAGAGTCTTCTCCACGATTGCTAGCAAGAGCACAGGCGTCCAACAGTGACTCGCACCTGTCTGCGAGAGCCAAGGCGTTTTGGCAGAGCGACTCATTCATGAATGGCGGATAAGTTCCCCGATAGGGGAAACAAGAAACGTCGTAAAGAGCTGGCATCTGAATGGCCGGATTGAGCCAGGGGTTTCCTATCATCAAAGAGCGGAGAGGAATTGCCATGGAGATGTTGCCACCTGCGACGAAGAACTCATTGTAATCGAGAATGGCGTCAGCGATGGTTGGGACATAGCGGCCTGCGTATGATTCGCCAGAGAGGTGCAAGTCGAGGTTTGCAAGATGCGGAAAGGCCTCGTAAAGAAGACGAATGAAGGTAACGACGTCTAGTGCAGACACTTCGGATCGCTGGTGATAAGATTCCTCATCATCAGGATGATCAAGGTAAGAGAAGCCGACACCGGCTGGCTGGTCGAGATAGACGATGTTAAACTGTTCCGTCCAGGAATAAGGGTTGGGAATTGCTGAGTTGGGAGTGTCGACCAAGCATGGCCCGTTTTCTACAAACGAGCCATGTAAAGAGCTTCCTCCTGGACCGCCCTGAAACCACAAGAGTAACGGGGTATTCTTTGATGAATTTCGAGCCTCGTGAAACCCTGTGTAATGTTTAGTAGACGGTCTTTAACATCCGCGGCTCAGCCACTCACAGAAGAAGAGGTGTCGATCCTTGATATCAGCCCATCCGGTGTGGTGCCTGGAGCCAGTCTCGCAGGGCCAGGCATCATCGGCCTCCCAGGTCTTGTATCTGACCGTATTGTCGCTGAATTGTGATTGAACAGTCACGTATGGAAGGCCGGATGTAGTTCTCCATAACGCAATGAACCATGCAAGTGTAAGAAAAGAATAAGGCGTCATGCTGAGAGGCTGGGTTGGGGAATTTCACCAACTATGAAACCAGATTTGTGATTGCAAAGCTAGAAACAATTGGTGAACTTGAGGTGAGTTAATTAATAGGTCGAATCCGTGGGTGCGTGAGTGAAAAGATACCTATTTTGGTAATAATATGCGCTATCAAGCTAACTTGATCATCGTAGTTTTGTCGGTATGCATCTATTTCCCTACAAGCTTGCTTTTCTCTCAACACCTTGCTCCATTCAGAAAGCATGCTACATTACTGCTGTTAATGTTGAGAGTTTTAACGTGGTGGCAGCAGCTGTACTCATCTTGAGCTGAAATCTCGACACCTGTCGAATGGCGAAACAATGCTATGGCGATGAATGCATAGTCACTTTCTTTTACTTCCTAGGACTGATCCAAGAACCTCACGATAGAACTCAATAATTGTACAAATGGCAGCTTGATAACCATGCTCAGCAACCCAGCAGACGTAGATGTCTATACGGGGTTCAATTCCTTATACTAGATAGCCACAATGATGCGTTCAAATGGAGGTATTCTAAAATTTATATACAGACACAAACCCATCGAACTATATACTGCTATCGTTATCACCGCCATCTAAGCCGCCTTGGAGCCCTAGACACTTCCAAGAACAACGAGCCACAGTAAGAGTATTCCCACGCGTCAAAGTAAGATAATTGATACTAGTCTGAAAACAATATACAGAGGAGCCAAGGTGCGGTTAGGCCGTTCTGTGCAATGGCTGAAGAGCCCACGGCCCTATCCCGGCAGCCCATATGGAGATACATAGAATATGCTACGCTTCGCAACTGGTCTGTTGCAATCTTTGCCCTCATTTCCGGTCGAACTGTTTCCTTTATCGCCACCTATTGTCTCAAGTCCATGGCAGACACTGGCAACCTAGCAGACATGCCCAAGCTCCTCCTGTGGTTCGCAGGGCTCTCTACTGCCCAGGTCATTCTCTACATGGTTTTTATTCTCCTTGCCTACCATCTCTGCATCATTCCTACTGCCAAGAGACTCCACAAAGCCTTGGTTGCGTCCACTTTGGCACATGAGATGCACTACTTTGAAAGGACGCCCCTGGGAGACATCTTGAATTACTTTACAAACGACCTAGCCCGTGTCGACCTATCACTTAGCGGCTCAGTTCTCACCCTTCTCGCCCAATACGGCAATATCATGCTAGTCGGCGTCCTCCTCATGGCGTCGGCCCCACAAAGCGTGGCCTTGATTGTCCCAGCAATCTTCATATTTTGGGCTTTGCAGAGAACCTGCCTCACAAAGCTCAGGGAGTTGAGAAGCTGTGATGTGACCAGCAGAGCTTCCATTCTAGGCTTTCTCCACGATTCGGATGCTGGACGGACAATCTTTTCTGTGTTTGGAATGACTGAAGACCGGATTCAGAACCAAAAGTATCTGTTGGAGGAGAATGCGCGTGCCCAATTCCCCTTGTCTTCCATCAACTCTTGGCTAGCGGTACGAATCGAGATTCTTTGCGTCACTATGCAAGTGATGGCTGTTACTGCACTACTTCATTCATCCATAAGCCTTGGGACGGTTGGTCTTGTCATGACATACGTCTTTCAAATCACAAACTTTCTTAATGTCATCACAAGAACCACTGCTCTCTTTGAGGCTGATTTCTTATCCTTCAGCCGACTGCAAGGTCAGATCGATGGGGTCCAAGATGGGAAGCTATCCAAAGAACTTGAGGCCACTCAGTCCGTGGAGCCTCCTTCTGGCTCTAGAATTGCTGGACGGCCGGCGACGGCAAGTGAGCCATGGTTATGTTCAGGAAAGGTCGAATTCTCGCAGTTCAGCGCTCGATATCGTCTCGGCCTTCCCCCCAGCCTTGTTTCCATTGACCTGGCTATTGCACCAGGCGAAAAAGTCGCCGTCATTGGGAGAACAGGGGCAGGAAAGTCTTCCTTGATTCTTGCACTATTAGGCATAATCAAGGGAACTAGTGGGCGCATCAGAATCGACGGACGTGACATTTCTCTTATGGATCCCATCACCCTCCGTCGCAGCGTGGCTTTGATCCCGCAGACCCCAGTGGTATTCTCTTGTTCAGTCCGTGGTAATCTTGATCCCCTCGGAGTTTATTCTGACGAGCAGCTTCTGGAGGCGCTCCGCGAAAGCACTGCTGACAAGGCTCTCGTAAACATCCGGGAAGACGCACAAAACGACACTTCTGTGTCTTTGCTTGATCTCGTGGTAGATTCCAGGTACGTATTACATGTCGGCTTAGATGTTTGTATGAATGTCTGATAACCTTCTTTATGCAGATCAAGTCTCTCTGCAGGCCAGGTCCAGTTCCTTTCACTTGCTCGTGTCATCCTCCATGGGTCGAGGCTCCTCATCTTGGACGAAGGTATGTCGAGGCTCTTCTGCTGCACATTCACTATCTAACAACTTGAAGCAACTGCAAGCCTCCAATTAGAGTCTGAAGCTCAGTTCCAGGAAGTCATCTGGAAAAGGTGTGTCAATACGACGGTGATTTCAGTTATGCATCGTCTAGAATCAACGGTAAGTGGTACCCAGTCCTCTGCCCTTGAACCAATAACTCATACTGACCTGCTCCAGCTCCAATACGACAAGGTTCTAGTTCTAGACAAAGGCTCTGTAGCTGCCTTTGGCTCACCTAAGGAATTGGTTTTGGGCCAAAATGAGTACTACTGTTCCATGTTGAAGGAGGGAGGCCTGGAGGAACAAGCACGTCTCAAGTTTGGCGCCCAAAGAAGTGCTTAGTTGCGAAAGGAGGTGAGCTGAGGAACACTTGGTAGGAGGGTTTTGCCTGTATCGTAAGAGAATTGAGTAGCAGGTGTGTCTACCTGCTGCGTCATGGGTTGGTCCGCTGTATTATCTCAAATATTATCATCTTAAAAGAGTGCAGAGACGAAACTCCTTGTCTCGTTAAGCTTCACGTCACTTGAGTCCTGAAGTATTTTTAGACTCGCCAAGAACAGACGTTGCCACACCCAGCGTTTATGATTACCTAGGTAGGTGGGCCAAGGAACTATCGATATGGAAAACCAAGACATGCAGCGAACTCGTACCATTATTCCCTGTCAATCTTCAATTAAAGCTTGCTAATTGTCACGGGAGTATAGGCCAAGACAAGCTATTAATTCAGCCGCATACGTACGCGAGCAATGACGAAAAAAGTGGCTTGCTGAAAAGCAACAAAAAAAAAGCTTAAGCTAGTCAATCCACACGGTTGGACGTTCTAGATCATGCAACTCCCCTGTCCCCCTTCACCATCCAAGGTACGACCTTTCCAGCGCGTCAGACTATCATTGGATGGCGAGCTCCTTGCCGCCGACCATACAAGCAACTGGCAGCGGGGGGGGGGACATGATTCGTCAACACACCCCGGTTTACAGGTACATTGGTTGATACCTGGTCTGGATTTCATGCTTCTCCAACCTCAGCTGAAAGCGCTCTACATGTCCAGCATTCGTCTATTGTTACCATTTTCGTAGATCTCAGCTAATATAAGCCAGCGCCACACAAAGATCTATCGATCTAGACTTATACATGTCTTGCCAATATTTAACAGGTCTCATGAGCCGAGGTTAACAGCCAAGCTTGGCACTTTCCTACTTGACCACACTATAAATTCAACCATTCCTCTATTGTTGGACCTCCCTAACTCACTCCCAAACTCCCTCTTTGTTTATGTCTTGTTCTCACTAGAGTCATTATCATGAGCGACGACAATCAGCCCCAGCCAGATTGGAGCAAGGTGCCTCTGAGTGACCAGTTCACGTGGACTGACGCTACGAGCACGAATGGGCAGCCTTTCAAGATTGGCACCCCAAAAGATGCAGTCACGTCCACTTCCCATGAGACTCCAGCCGACAACCTCTCAGTTGCCTCCAACAAGACTCCCTTCGATATCAAAGTCAACTGGCCAGCTGAACCTCCTCCTGGGGGCTTTATCAGGTTCAAGAAGCCCACGCCAGAAGAGACTGCGATAACCGGCATCACCGGTTGGAACCTGAACTCCAGCCCGTTCGCTTACAACGAGCTCTCCTTCACCTGCAACACGTCGTACCATTACCATTTCTACGACAAGTCTGGTGATTGCTACGGGAACAATGTTTTCTGGCCCAGAGACGGCACGATTCATTCCATTTCGTACTTCTCCAGGGGCCCTGACATTGTGAGGGTGACTGGTAAATAAAGGGTGGACACCAACGGGGTTTTTTGTATTCGGCCGAGGGTTTTCCCTCAACCTCCTTCGACTCTAATGCATCATCACGCATGAAAGGACAATAAGCATATGGCACGCCGTGTAACGCTGTGCTATCATCCAATGTGTATGATTAAGCTAGCTAGACCAATCTACTACTGGACCCCTCAATGATGCTTCTACTTACCGAGATCAAAGTATCCGGCTCAACCATTGTCTTCTATCGTGAAAGTTTTTCCGCTTTATGCAGTGGAATTTCATCACCCGAGCTTACATCGCTCTGCCCAACATGTTGACTCGTTGCTTCTGACCTAGCAATTTCTGCATCGCTATTATTTGGCTCATACTCGTTCCCCAGCCGCTGAAAGTGCCTCTGTCCTGACTTGACACCTCCAGTTCCACCAATTGTGATAAGTTCTGTGGCTCCCGCACTTCGGCCACTATGTGCTCCTTTGCTGTTGGTGAAGCTGCCGAACTGTGCAGAGATCTTCACCATGAGTGGCCGCAAGGTGGGAAGACAGACAGCGATTGTTCCGCAAGCTGCCTCAACGACACACCAGGCGCAAGCTGTAGCGAGTGTCCCTATTCACAAGGTCAGAAGTATTCTCCTCGGGTTGTGCCTACGGCGTTCGCTTACAAGTGGTATCAACCGGGTCGAATTGCATGATGGTGGTAAATCTGTATATGCTGGCAAATAGAACACTGGTTGAAGGATCAGAAACCACTCAAAAGGAAGAGGAATAGCAACAACTTACAAACTGCCGAGGAGAAACATGACGCACAAAGATAGCCTCTGAGCCAAGTTGGCGTGCAACTTCCAGATCTGTCTCATGGGCATACACAAGATGGCAACGTCTGTTCCAATATTCGGAATCGCGTTGCCGATGAATGAGGCTTTGAGATTGATGCAAGAACCATTAATCCACGGCATCCACGCCTTCTTAATCGGCATGCATTGGAATATGGATACGGCGACGATAGATATCCACCAGCCGACGACGATGGCAGCTATCACAGCTGCACACACCCTGAAGCCGCGGGATAGGAAGATACGCAAGTACATCTGCAGCAACGCGAGCTTGACTAGCATCACTGCCGTGACATAGATGCACTCAAAGGCCAAAAGAAGCTTGAAGAAGGTAACCTGATCTGCGGTGGGCACAACGTCGGCATGTCTGCCAAGCCCATGACTGATCACTGCAATTGTCAGATCACTATCGATGAAAGGATATTCCAGCTTACTAGTATAATTTATAGCGCCAGAGATGAAAACAAACACCTAGAGCTCAAAGTTTAGGCCTTCTTCCCTGCGATGGAGAGTCGGGTAGGTATGTACCAACGCAGCAACTGTCATCCAGTCATCGGCTCCATAGCCAGCCCTGATATGACGCGCCCAAAAGCGCAAAGCAACAAAAACCACCGAAAGGACTAGCACAACCGTTGTCGTAGTATTGAGTTCCTTACTTCTGTCAGCCTGCACGTCGACGCGGGCCTGAACCTTAGCCGATGCAGCCATGGCTCCGAAGTTGAGAATGTGGGTGGTGGATTTCTTGGTAAACAATGACCCGAACAAATGCAAATATTGAGAAAGGTAGTCATGGCCGAGGTGAATGCGGTTAGACTTACTGTAAAAAGGCTGGTCAGGAGAACCGAGACTCCCAATGTCGGTTGTCGGGTGTTGGTTGTTGGTGTTGGTTCTTAGTGCTAACTAGGTAGCAGTCGACCCCTTTCCCGTCGTATGTTTGACATGCTGGCCCCCGTAGTGGTTGCGACGTTAATTATTCTGCCGGACCCGTGTTGGTAGTGTCTGAAACTAGCCCATGGACATGTTTAGCGGTCAATGCAACAGTACTTATGTCGGTCTATCTGCCTCTTCCCCTACCGGTTTGCTTTTCATTGAATAACACATCCGTACCTCATTTACTCATTCGCAAATATCAGAACACCCTTCATTACGAAACCATGTCTACTATCAAGCCTACCATCGTCTTTGCCCCAGGCGCCTGGCATACCGCAGACTGCTTCGATGTTGTCCGGGAAGCACTCCACGCCCGCGATTGGTCTACCGAGGCCATCGAATACCCCTCCGTCGGCGCTGAACCACCCACCAAGGGTCTAGCTGAGACGCAAACGCTGTGCGTGCTACCATTGAGCGTCTCGCCGATGAGGGGAAGAAGGTTGTTCTCGTCGTGCACTCATATGGCGGCCTAGTTGGCGCAAACGCGGTTGAAGGGTTGGGTTATAAACAGCGCCAGCGAGAGGGCAAGACAGGCGGCGTGATACTCTTCGTCTATCTCGCAGCTTTCGTGACGCCTCTTGGCAAAAGCATCAAGGAAATGCTTGGAGGCCAGTTTTTACCATGGATGAGGCCTGAAGTAAGTCCCACATGAAAGCGATAAAGGTTACATTGTTGATGGAACTGATACTAATGTATACGTAGGGGGATTACGTTTACGCCGATACGCCGGAAAAAATCTTCTATCACGATGTGGAACCAGAGGCTCAAAAGAAAGCTATTGACGCCCTGAAGCACCAGTCCGGCCGTGTCTTCACTGATACGGTTACATATGAGCCCTGGCATGAGATTGATTGCTTCTACTTCTTCTGCGATAGCGATCAGGCACTGGCACTGCCCATACAGCAACACATGGCTTCGCTGTTGGGGCCTGATGCAGCAAGTTTTCATTCTCAGGGCTCTCACTCCCCATTCCTCTCGCAGCCCCAAGAAGTGGTTGAGGGACTTGAGTATGCGGCCAAGGTTGGGCTGGAGAAGACAGCGGCTGCTTAAGTCTAATCCGAGGGCAGGTTGCAATAGGGCATTAAATGACTACTCATAGCTGCAGTGGTCGACATATGCATTTGTCAAATACACTTTAACCTCTTCCAATCTTCTAACATGCGCAATATTCTTCCTGGTGAAGATTTAATGACCCAATTGGTGAAACTTGGCCATCAGGGTCCTAACGCACACGTCACTAAGAACACTCACTTCTCCTCCTGATCGCAGGCAGGGCCAGGGCACCACTGACGGCCTCAACTGGTGTGTCGGACCGGATGAATGTGAATGGAGGCGTAGGCGGTGAAGCCAAAGTCGGATCGGAAGAGGGGCTTGTTTCGGAAACCGGGTCTTCAGCTAGTTGCTTTACCATCACTCATCCGAAAGGAACATTCTAAGACGATCATACCGAAGCATCTCTAGTTTCATTAGTTTGAGAATAGAGTTTCCAGGGATTCTGATAGGGGTCCAATCCCGAGCTGATGTCCCTGGGCGGGCAGCCGGGTCAAGAAAAAAACGAGACATCAGTATAAACCTCTTAGATTATCCTCCTCGAAGAATAATCAATAATATATATTAAAAATAACTAAATAATATCATAAAATATTAATATAATTATAGAATATTTACTTAATTTTATTATAATTCTTAAATATTATTTATTATATTTATAATATTACTGCTTGCAGTCTAGTATCTCATTCTTTTCTTGACCAACGTGGCGGGGGTCCGTTAGTCTCAACCGTTCCCCTCATTTCCAGACTCCAAGTCTCGAACGACTCTCTTGGCTCACTGACGTCACCTTCTGCGTGCATGAGACTTGCTGCTGATCACGGTCACGAGACTTCAGCTCGTCTGCGTCGGATACCGGTTCCATGTTTCAAGCGCTAGCATGTTTTAATATCCGGTTTTAATACAGATGATCTCCTTGCTTACGCGAAGACTACCAACGCGTAGTCGCCTAGCTACTAGGGCACTATCTAGCTAGGTCAATAATCCAGTGAGAAGCTGTTAACGCTATATCGCCGTCAAATTGAGCTCAGCGAGATACTCACAGGAGCTAGCTTAGATCTTTGCACAATACCTAATGAGAATCCTCGTGTAGTAAAAAGAGAGAGCTTGATCAGGACGTGCGTAATCCATGCATTATTAGGTCAACTTTGAGATGTTCTAGTCGTGGCTGGAAGGATAATCTAGTTCCCCAATATTGCTCCAATATCCGCCCAGCGTAAGATAACTTTCTCCTCGCCAAAAGGAGGTTATAATCCAGGCACATTAGAGTCTCCTATCTCTACTTGTCAAAGAGTTACTTGACATTATTATAGGCTGCAATGATATCAAAGCCATCAGCCATAACAACAAAAAAACACAGCTATTAATACATAATAGTATTAAAACCCAATACCGTAAAAGACTGTAACCTAAAATTTTTGACTTCTATGGTAATAGCCACAAAGAATTAGATGGAAAGGTGCGTCTTCTATATAAGATGACACCTTTTTTTATCCCCGGATGGATAAAAAGTCTGCGTTGCTCCTCTTGGATGGTGAGTCAGACCGGAGTGGGTGGCGGAGATCGTTGAGGGAGTCAAGCATGTGGGAAAGGTAGCTTGCAGGAAAAGAACACGTTATCCATGGTTCACAATGAATCCGAACACAGGGGGAGTTACTTGACATCTGCTCCTAATATTTTTCTAACAATACTCTCACATAACGGAATCACACATCTTACCCTAGACACAGGCCAAACACCACGACTAAAAGGGCAGTTTTGTGTCTCAGACTCGCCTTTCACAAGGCATAAATAATGCAGCGCATAATTGAAAAGCTAAGATAATTATGCCAAGTTGTGCAGCCACCAACCAGAATCGTTATCCTGCATGTTTTCCCATGCCCTTCACCCTCGCACAGCCACATTGGCTCTTACTCTTCTCCACCTAGTCGTCTGACTCACCCTGCATGCAGTGAATCTCGATGGCATAAAAGACAATCATGGTCCATGTCTGGTTACTCCCTTTTCCTCTCAAACATCTATCTACACAGCCTGCACCATGACTTTGCTCCAGGATAAACCCCAAGAGATCATTGACTCTGTCCTGAAGTGGCTTGCCCCAAAAGACATCTACACGCTATGCTTCGTTGATAAATCCTTCTACGCCATCGCCCAGCCATGGCTATACTCAAAGATCGAGTGGGAATGGGGTAAAAAGGTTCCTCCCGTCGGTCTTCTCCTCCGCGCCCTGCTCGAAAAACCGGCCCTGGGCGACCATGTACAATCCGTTATCTTGAAAAGCACCGACCTAGGGTACTATTCCTTCCCTGCTACACCAACCAAGCCAGTGTTTAATGCAGGATTTGATGATGCTGGTGTTGAGGACTTGGTAGCTTTTGTCAAGGCCAGGGGATTACCACGGCGATACGCCAACGCCTGGATCAGAGGGTTACGCTCAATCAGAAGCACCGCCAAGATGGATGCATACATTGCGTGTTTGCTAGCCATGCTGCCAAATCTCCAGTATCTGGAGCTCGAGCCCGGATTTGCTTATCGCAGCAAACTATCAAGCCGGATGTTCAGGGCTGCTCTTTCAGTCTTTCCCCGTCAAAACAGGCCCAAACTTCCCCATTTCGAGCATCTTCGGGATGTTGCACATCTACGTCGGATTTATTCAATTCCAGAAGGCAAGCCCAAGCGCGCAAACCTACTTACGCCCTTCTTCTACCTGCCGGAAGTGCAACGCGTTTCGGCCTGTATCGACAACACACCGTATTGGAGATGGCCGGAGCACAAGCCGGCCCTTGAGACACTTACGACACTAAATATCGCCTTTGTCCATGCCAAACACCTGGGCACGATCCTCTCTGAGACGAAAAACCTTCAAGCTCTTCGGTGGGACTGGCGCGGTTGGCCATATCATCATTCTGACCAAGGCCATTGGATCAACCTGGACGAAATAATGGCTGCCCTCCAACACGTCCAAAACACGCTCATCGAACTAAAAATCTCGGGTTCATGCGCCTATACAGGCTCCCACCGCCGTTTAGTGCGCTTGACAGGAAGCCTCCAGGGCCTGGCAGCCTTCAGGAAATTAAAGACTCTTGAATTGCCGTTGGCATTCCTGGCAGGCCTCGCCGCTTCTCCTTCACCAACGCGCATCGACGAAATGTTACCGACAACCGTCGAGCACGTTGCTCTCACTGACGACTTTAGCAAAGAACATGATTGGCGAGGTCAACAACATCTAGAGGTATTTTCTCTTTGGATGGACAATGCGAAATCATCAACGCCACGGCTTCGAAGGTTCGAGTGGGTAACTCTGATGAGGGGAACGGTGGTGGAGTGGCGCGACAATCCCGGGTTGGAGGCATACTTATTGACTGCGTGTGGTAAGGCTGGAGTCGAAGTCGAAGTTGTTCAGCGTTATGAAGGTTATGAGAGAAAACGTTTGTGCTGGGACGAGGGGGTGAGGGAGAATGAGCCGGTCCCTAAACAAACCAGAGGCAGGGTTCTTAGGTTTGTATAACTGATCGGTTATAATTCTTAGAGGCGTCGTATAAGTAGATATAGTACTAAGAAATTATTATTATTTAATTAGATAAAAAGGGATAATTATTTTATATTTTTATATAGAGGTTAATAGCGTTAAATACCCTATAAGAGATTAAGATTTTTATAATATAAATAAATCTAAGTTTTTAATTATAATTTATAAAAAGGCTAAAAGATCTTTTATACTAGAACTAATAATAATAACTTCTTAATACTACTAAGTCTTTAAAGATAATTAACGAGAAAAGCAGTATCTACCCTCAATACGAGAAAGTCAAGAATATTACTTCTTAGGGGTATATACTCAAGGATGCCTATGATAAATAAATACGTAATCTTTCCAAACTTCTATACCTTCAGTTGACCTCTCCAGACCCAACCTCGAGAGCTTGTGCTCGGACAAGCCTATAATACCTCGCTCCCATTCTCATCAACTCGGTATGTGTACCTGACTCCACCACTTGACCTTTCTCAATGACATAAATCTTGTCCGCATTGCGGACGAAGCTGAGACGATGTGCAACTGAGATGGTTGTCCGGCCTCGTGAGGCCTTCTCCAAAGCGTCCTGCACTAGCTTCTCTGATGCAGAGTCAAGTGCAGAGGTCGCTTCATCGAGGAGTAGAACACGAGGGTTGCGGATGAGGGCTCGAGCGATTGCGATACGTTGCTTCTGGCCACCAGATAGCATGACGCCGCGGTTACCGACAGCGGTTGCTAGGCCGTCACTGGGATTGTTAGCATAGTCTCCTATAATAAGAGAGGACAAAAAAAACTTACGGAAGAGAGGAGATGAAGTCGTAGATATTGGCATCTCTACATGCCTGGATGATAGCCTCATCGGCCTCATCAGGACCACAACCGAGAGTAATATTGTCTCGAATCGTCCCTGAGTATATGGTAGGTTCTTGACTAACGTAGGCCAATACTCCTCGATACTCGGCCACATCAAGTCCTCTGATATCTTGACCATCGATCTTGAGAATTCCAGAATCAGGATCATATAGACGCTCTAGTAGGGCGAAACATGTGCTTTTACCGCATCCGCTGCTCCCGACGAGGGCGATGTGTTCACCTGACTGAACAGAAAAGCTCAGGCCGTTGAGGATCGGATGTCCTAGGCGATTTGGGTACGTGAAATGAATCTTGTCAAACTCAATCTTTCCTTGATATTTCTCAGAAAGATGAGTGATATTGTCCCCCTCAGAACCGTCAATCGTTGAAGTCTTTTGCAGCATCGTGTGAAACGTTCTAGCAGCCTTCTTCGCCTTTCCAATATCTGTTGCAAAGGAAAAGACCAAGCCCGCAGCTTGAGATCCAAAGATGATCTCTGCGAAGCATGCAAAGAACTGGAATATGGAGTAGTCCCCATCCGCGATGCGTTGTCCGCCATACCAGAAGGCCAGGGCTACGCAGAAGAAGGCGAAAGATTGCGAAGCTGCATACGGCACAGAAGACTTGAGAATAGAGGCAAAACTCTTTCGCTCCTGAGTCTTAAGGTGCTGCTCGTAGTGGTGAACGAATTTCTCCTCTGTGGCGAGAGCAGCGATGGTGCGCGCTGACATTACGGCTTCACTTGCGTATGCCGAGGATTGCTTGTGTGCTTCGTGGGATCGCTGGGCGAATTTGGCGATCATCCAGACACGGTAGAAGCCGCACCCCAATAAGACTGGTATGGTGGAGATGCATACAAGAGCGACCTTCCAACCGATGGCTAGTGCGATAACCATGGATGCGATGAGTGTGGTGCAGCTCATGAAGATGGTTCCAAGCGTTGAGCCACTCACGCCAGAGAGACTCTTTGCCTCAACACCAAGAAGCGACGTCAAGGCGCCTGTCTTATTCTCATCTCGATCAAAGAATGAAACGTCCTTTTCGATCATGGAGCGGAAAAGGGTGCTTCTAGCTCTATAGATAAGACGCTCAGAGCAGATGGCAAAGGACACGCCTTGGATGGTGAGGTTGATGACGTGGATGAGGCCGACTACGAACATCATCAGACACCAGAAGTTGGCACCTTCTCTCATGGATGAGACCATAGTATCGAGCTTGGAAAGCTCGTTGATGGCTTTGGCGAGGAGAAAAGCTAGGGTTGGGCCACCGCAACCGGCGAGGATGGAGAATGTGAGGCCGAGGGCGAGCAGTTTGGCTTCGGGGTTGTTGAAGGATGCAGTCAGGGACACCAGGGGCCAGAGTGACGCTTTTTCATCTTGAGTCTTTTGGTCCTCTTGATCTAACGGAACGACCTCTGTGTTGTGTCCAGCCTTGTTCGTTTGGTGTGGTAGCGGCCGATCCTGCACCTGCACTGACTCGGGAGCTGTGTTGTTGACTCCATGACGGGCAGGATGTTCCTCCAGTTGTTGCGCCTCAAAGAGCTTCGAGTAAACGCCACTCAGCCTTTGGAGTTCACCATGTGTTCCCTGCTCGACTACTCTGCCTTCTGACAAGACAATAATGTTGTCAGCATACGTGATAGTCGAAAGTCTATGCGAGACGACAATAGTTGTTCTCCCAACAGATGCTGACTGGATTGCTTCTTTGACAGTCTGCTCAGACTCCGAGTCCAATGCGGAAGTGGCCTCGTCGAGAAGAAGCACTGACGGGTTGCGGATTAAAGCGCGAGCGATTGCGATCCTCTGCTTCTGACCGCCCGAAAGCTGAGACCCGCCTTCACCAAGTTTGGTGTCGTAGCCCTTGGGGAGATTGGTGATGAATCTGTGAGCGTTGGCTTGCTTGGCGGCTTCGTGGACTCGGGATTTGAGAGGCTGAACTTTTTCTTCGTCCTGGTCTGAAGTGTCGAGGGCACCCATTGCGATGTTGTCGAAGATGGAGGCTCCGAAGAGTATGGGCTCTTGAGCGACAAGAGCTAGCTTCTGTCGAAACCATCTCAGATTGAGTGTAGAGATGTCTTTGCCGTCGCAAACAACTTGTCCACTGATGGGAGAGTAGAACCTCTCGATGAGGCTGATAACAGTACTCTTGCCGGAACCTGATGGCCCAACAATGGCTGTGGTTTTCCCAGCTGGGATATGCAGATTGATACCATCCATTATGACTTGCTGAGGTCTGGCAGGGTAAATGTGCTTCACATTGACAAATTCGATGGACCCCGAGATTTGATCGAGTTTGTCTCCCTCCTCTGAAGTTGGGTCGAGAGGCGATTCTCGGTCGATGACGGAATACACTTTAGAAGCTGCCGCAACAGCTCCAGCAAAGGCAGGAATATGAGGTGCAATACCGCCAAGAACGTGCGACCCGATAAGAATGGCAAAGGCAACAGTAATGACATCGGAAAGACTCGCTTCTCCCCTACCAATAAAGATAGAGCCAGTCCAGAATGTCAAGGCATGGCTCATGAATGTCATGCTTGTGACAATGGCGATCAGAATTGCAACGCAGATTTGAGCCTTTCGTCCCCAAGTCTCAACAGAGACGAGATAGGACTCGAATCTCGAGGCAAACACATCTCGTACTCCAAGTGCCTTGACGGTTCGAATGGAGCTGATGACTTCTTCAGCCAGGCCACCTGCGATGGAGTAATTCGCCATTGACTTTCCCTGGTATTTTATGATGAACCGCGTGCACACCGAGCTGGTAACGATGATTCCAACAAGGATTGAGGACGCGACAAGTGTGAGCTTCCAATACTTGATGAATCCAATCACGTATGCGCTAACAAGAGTAGCGAGAGCAGTGATGACGAAGGCTACTTTCTCCGAGACGCCCTCCTGGATATTCTGACAGTCGAGTGAGATCCTCGACGATAGCATCCCCGGCCCGACGTTATCGAAGAAGGCCATGTTCTGTCGCAGTAGGGCGCGGAAATACTCCTGCCGGATCGTACGCGTTAGGCGCTCGCCGACGCCCATGAAGCCGACGGTCGAGATGTACGTGGCGACGTAGGCACCGATGCCGAGGTAGACGAGGGTCAAGGACTTTTGTGTAAGGATTCTGTCGAATTCGGACCGGGGCATTTCTTGGAGAGAGATTGACTGGAAGAGGCCGGCCATGTCGCCGAAAAGAAGCTGAAGAGTTAGCAGGAGAGTCAAGTTGAATTGGTTTGGGATCGATCTTACTGGGAAACATGGTAGAATTGCACCAGCGCCGATTGCAGCGATGGTGCAGAAGGCGAGAATCAAGACGTCTTTCAGAGTTGCGTAACGGAATAGATCTTTGAACCCGATGTCGACATTGGGAGTCTCTGTTTGGAGTTTTAGTTTATCCTCCAAGGATGCACCTTCAATCGATGATATCGGCTCGTCGGTCGCCTGAGCTGTCTTGTTGGTGTCCATGATGCCGGTGCCGAAGGGTGAAAGATTTACGCCAGGTCGGGACAGCAACGAATCGTCTTTGGTCGAGACGGTGGCGATTGAAGTTCACGCCCATGGGCACTCTTCATCAAACTATGAGGAGGGTATACCGAGAGGACATCATGTGAGGATTGGAGGAAGAATAACACGCGGAAATGTTCAACTTTGAAACATCAGCAGACGCCGAGGCTCGGAGACAACCGCTACAGCATTACGACGCATTCACTGCATCAAATTGTAGCTGGAGATCATTCTTGACTCATTAGCGACTTGGCAACAATTTAGCTCAGCCCATGACCTGATGGCTACTACATTACGGATACGGAGTACCAAATCGGGCTCTGTAGGTCCAGATGTTAGAATGGGGGGAAATCAGCTCAATCTGGTCTTGGCTGTCCAATGGGAGAGAGGCTAGTGGATTGGATTTGGCAATTTGATCCTGATCAGATTAGATAATTCGACATCTGATTAGATCCCACTTTGCTTTTCTTGTTGGTGGCTTGTTTGACTAGACGTCTTGGCTTTGTCGTATGACCATGAATTTTTCTCTCAAATTCTCCCTCAATCCCACGCCCAGACTTTTAAGCATCCCATGCATCAGCCCACTACTTTTAATAACTCGGCGGGTTAAGCGCAGCTTTAACCATATTTCCGGGACGAGGGGAGGATCTAGACTACCCCGATTACCTTTCGGTCTCGATCCGTGCTACCTTGCGCCGCCATGAACGTGGGATGAACACATGGCAAGGAGCTTGTGACTTGAGTCCATTTTGCAGTTTAAATAATGGGTCTGCTGCCGTGCCTCTTGGGAGTGTTCATGCAGTATGCAGAAGCTTTACTTTGACACTCTTACCCCTACTTGTATTGCTTCCTTTACCATGGCTGATAACGTAATTCGGTCGGAGACTGAGCGTGTTGATGACAAGAATCTTGAGGCGCAGGAGGTGCGGAATGATGATGCTGCTTCTGTGCATAGTGAGTCGTCTAGCATTCAGGCTGGTGTGCAAAAGGCCATGATCTTGAAGAAGGCATGGTCACGTACATCCTTGGCCATCGCTTTCTCAAGGTACGTTTTCTTCTCTTTTGAAGTGACACCGGCTAATAGATGGCAGTCTGTTTCTTACCACTCTTGTCATTACCTTTTCCGATTACTCTGGACTCGTACTTGAGCCTTATGTGACCAGCGAGTTCAGGTCGCATTCAGCGATGAGTTCGGCACGTGTTGTCATGAACATTACTCGCATTGTTGCCTACCCCGTCATTGCAAAGCTGAGTGATGTGAGAGTTCTTGAGAGATCCGTGAGGAAAATTCGATAATTAATTGCAAAATTAGGTCTTTGGCAGGGCTGAAATGTTCACCTTTTCCATCTTGTTCCAAACTCTAAGCTTCATCCTCTACGCCACGAGCAAGAACATCGGCAATTACTTCGTAAGACATACCTTGCCCTTTCTATACATCTGTCTAACCCACCAAAGACCGCAGGTCTCTTCGACGCAATCGGTGCCACCGGCTTCACCCTAGTCCAACAAGTCTTCCTCGCCGATGCCACAAACCTCGTCGACCGAGCCTTTTGGTCCACGCTCCCCGAGTCCATCACCACTATCCCAGCGCTCTACCTCGGTACCATCATGGGTGAGGGGTTCCTCAACGCGACCTGGCGCTGGGGTTATGGTACATGGGCCATCGTTACTCCCATCGTCGCTATCCCGCTCATCGCCACCGTCGCGGTGCTTCAGAAGCGCGCCAAGAAGCATGGGCTGCAGGTTAAGACTTTCTCCGCCGTCGCGGGGTGCTCCCCGGATAGTCCGATGTGGAAGAAGGTGTTTCACCTCATTTGGACCGAGATTGACTTTTTGGGTTTGATCCTTCTGATCGCAGGTCTTTCGTTGATCTTGATCCCCGTGTCTTTGACTGGCTCGTTCAATCCTCAGCGATGGAAGGAGGGTTCGTTCATTGCTATGCTAGTTATCGGCGTCATCTGCTTTGCAGCCTTTCTGGTTTGGGATCTCAAGTATGCTCAGAAGCCTTACATCCCCTGGCGCATGGCCAACAAGACTGTCATCGCTGGATGCGCTATCCAGATGTTTGACTTTTTGGGATACTCGCTCTTTACCATCTTCTTCCCAAGCTATCTACAAGTTGCGGGTCAGTTTTCTCCTGGCCATGCCACACGCATCGAGTAAGTTACACTTGCTACGTTGGTCTCTTGACAAACTTATTAACACGTAGCTAGTAACTCCCTGCGCGTCGCCTTCCAGATCTCGGGCTTGTTTGTCGCCGTTGGTATGAAGTACACCAAGAATGCCCAGTACTGGGTTCTCGCTGGTCCCCCAATGGTGATTCTCGGTCAGGGAATCATGATCTATCTCGTCAACATGCCAAATGGTGGTCGTGCGAACGAGGCATCTTTCATTGCTTCCAAGGTCCTCTCTGGTGTTGGCCGAGCATTCTTCCAAACTGCTGGCCAAGTTTCGGTCCAAGCTGTCGTATCTCGTCAGGACGTCGCTGTCGTTACGGGCCTCTTCCAAGCTGCCACCAGCGTTGGAGGTGCCCTCGGTACTAGGTAAGATCTTGGGTCCATCATCTTCTTACGAGCAAATGACTAACTCGTAGAAGTATCTCCGGAGCCATCTGGCGAAACACTCTCCCAACGAAGCTCGCATCTTATCTCCCTGAAGAGAACCGAAGCAACTCCACTCTCATCTTCCAAGACATCGTGACCGCCAAGGGGTACCTACCTGGCACGGATGCTCGTGCAGCCATTAATCGCGGCTATAGTGAATCGCAGATGATCCTCGCTATCGTCGCTACATGCTTCTGTGTGCCCAACTTGGTTATCATGTTCTTTATGAAGAATATGAAGCTTGACGAAGAGGATGAGAAGGATGAGAAGGGCGTTAATCGCGCAATTGCCAAGATTGAGCAACAGGGGGAACACTAGTTTGGATCTATAAATAGCTCAGTGCTGATCGCATCCGCACAAGAGGAGGATATAGGGTAAGAGGTCAAAACTACCTACCACGAGGGTCAAGAAATAAACGAGACACCAGGACGGTAAAGGGTATTAACGAACTCATCATAAACATAGCAAATAATTTTATATAAGGAATATTATAATATTATAAATACCTTAGAGTATTTTTTATTAATTTTTTATTTAATTTATCTTATATCTTCAGAGGAGGATAACGTAAGATATTAGATAACAACGCCTAACCCTCATGTTTTGAAGCTCACACAGCTGAAAGCAACGTCATGTATATGCACCAAAGGCAGACATCGGTTCCCTTCATTTTACTTACTCGCCACACTAGAAACAGAATGTCGCCTTTTTCAAACAAGAAAATGCTTTTCATGTCATGCGTTGCCTTCTGTGCCGGTCCCCACTTGCTAGACCAATCTTGTCTTGGCCGACAAGTCTTTTTTAAACCCTACAAAGGCGACCGTCGCTCTTCTCCTCCCAGCCTTCGCTGCCTACGCAGGGTGTGCACCATAGAACATCCTTCGGATCAACCTTGCGCTTGATCTTAAGAAGGCGCTCGTAATTTTCGCCCCAAAAGGTATGCTGCCAATCTTCTTCGAAGGGGAAGCCCTGGTCCGTATTATCAGTAAAGCTCGCATTACTGCGTGACGCGGAGGAACTCACCTCGTTCATGTATGAACCACCACCAGGCGTGAGTTCGCGAAGGGCCTGGAATCTGTCGTTGAGAATCTTCCTGGTCCTTCCCTCAGCTGTTTCATCGAAAGGGGGATACCCCCACCCAAGCCAGTGGACTGCCCATGGTTAGCGTCCTGTTTCATTGCTTGAACTTGACCCAGTTGGTGTACTCACCTGCGTGAATGTAGGCCTTTCGCCAGGCTGGATGAACAGCATTTCCCCCTCCGCGGGGCTTTGCATTATTGACTCCCTTTCCGGCCACCATGTACGTTCCCAGCCAACCATCGTTGATGAGGATTGGCTTGAGCGCATCAGACAGTGCATCCAGATCCTTGGTTAGTGTATCCTTGTCTAGCAGGCGTGAGATGAGGTACGCCGAACCCCCAGCTTGACCATCATCAAAGTTCTCGCTGTACCAATCCGCGAATGAGTCGTATGGTTGAGTGAGAACAAGGAGAGTCACCTGTCCCGGCCAACGCTTCTGGATAGTATCGTTCAATGGCTTAAAGATATTGTTGATCTTGGCTGTATCTTGAGTATCAAGTATGATGGTCTTACCCATCAGACCGGCGACTCTTTCCGGAAGGCCAGGGATCGGCACAGGTGGTGGAGAGTCCACGGTGGCCAGAAGATAACCCGACAGGCCAGAATCCGAGAGGTAGGGGATTTGGGAAGTTGCCCAGGTGACCAGGTCCAAGGTGAAGGGTGCTTGAGGGAGAGTAAAAGCCATAAAAGAGACCATGGTCAACTTCTTGGTGGGATGCGTCATGACAGTGACCGAAGTGAGAACTCCAAACGTTGACCCTCCTCCCTGAGAGTTTTAGTAGACGTGCAATATGGGCCTGTACCCGAGATGAGTAGCAACTTACACCACGTATCGCCCAGAACAAGTCTGAGTGCCTGTCTTCATTCACAGTAATGATGTCACCGTTTGGCGTAACGACCTCCATCTCCAGGACATTGTCTGCTGCCAATCCATAGTGAGGGGCCAGGATCGAATGACCACCTCCCGTCACGTAACCACCTAGTCCCACGGTCTTGGCTCCGCCGCCTACAACGGTGCGACCGTTCTGGGCAGCAACGTTGTAGAGATCAAGCATCGCTGTTCCAGCCCCGGCAGTAATGGCATCGCCGCGTATGATGTTGCCTGATCCAGAGAGCTTGAACTGACCTTTGTGGTACTGAATCTTGTTGAGGTGATGTGTCCAGATGGAGAGAGCACCTGACCCAACTGAGCGCCCAAGATAGTCATGTCCGCTGTTCCTTACAACAAGGCGGACATTTCGCTTCCGGGCTATGAGATGTGTCAGCTGAGACTGTTTGTTGCCTACTAGGTCATGAGTTACTTACCAAAGTCGACAGCAGCCTTGACATGTTTCGCCGTAGCCACTTCAGCCACATATGAAGGATAGCCTGCTCCACTGCAAGGAAACTCTTCAAAGGGAAGGCAAGTGTAATTCGCCCAGTGATCCCACATAACAGAGACTGGATCTTGAGCATGGAACTCGAAAGTTCTCCAAGCTTGTTGAACATTGGGACACTGATCTTTGTCGTAGTTTGGCTGCCCATCGTGACAAACACCCGCAGGAGGGACTGGTTTGATGAGGTTACCATCGATGGTCTTGTTAAGCCGAGACCACTCATTGCTTGACGGCCATCCTGAATTGCCTGGGAATGCTTTGCAGCTCTTGGAAAGAGGTGTGGCCAATGCGAAGGTTGGCGCGCAAAGCGCCAGAAGGAGATTGAAAGAGACCATGCTTGCGTGCCCAATGGTTCTGGACCATTATGTTTGAAAGGGTTACATATTAATAATTGAGTCTCATTGTTCAATATCTATGCTAATCGCGACCTATCATCCGCCAAGATTTGATCCTAGCGAGATAATTCTCAAAGAAACGAGAAGAGAGCTAAACCGCGCTCTGGATTTAGCCGATGCACATCAGCAAAGCCGTCTGGACCGACGGCACCGTTCCCGAAGGATTCTCTGCATTCGCAGAAAGGGGCAGATTGCAGCTTACCAGTCTTACATACGTAGGTACGTGCCGCAGCGTTACATGCCGTAAGCGCTGCAAGGGTCTTTGAGAGCCGACGCTCCCGAAGGCCCAGACCGACACGACTTTCGTCCAATCCTATGAGTTGGCTTGAATGCCTTCGTAATGGCTCTTCATTGGTGGTAGGAAACTCTGGTTCTGTTTAGAGGACGTATTCAATTCTTCCGTGTGATATAGGCCCCTTGGGTCCTAGTTTCAGCATCAACGTGCTAGACGACAGCGCTCAGATTGAACCAACAACAGTTGCTCTGCAATTTTTTCCATACGCCTTGCACTTCCTATCATCATTTGTCACTTCTTGAACTGTATTCGAAGCCACATGGAGCTGCATCAACGAGGCAGCTTGGACATCGCTGCGCAAATCGACCCAAACGCAAACAGCAACAACGTGACTCAGGATAACCACACTGACGCTGAGCCTCATTCCAAAGAGAAAAATGAAACCTCTCCAGGAGACTCTGAAAGCAATACAACCGTCCCACCAATGGATGCTGATGATGAGACCCAGACTCATCAATACGCGACACCACGAGAGCTGAGCCTACTCTCAACGGTATTCACAATTGCCACCTTCATGATAGCAATAGATGGAAGTATCCTTGGTAAGAGAAGTCCAGTTCTTTTCGGATATATGGCAGCTCATCAACTATAGCTACGGCAATTCCAAAGATCACTAGTGATTTCCGTCGACTTGACGACGTCCCGTGGTATGGAAGCGCCTATCTCCTAACAGAAATGGCGTTTCAACCTACCTTTGGTCGTCTGTATACTTTATTTGACGCCAGAATTCTCTATCTAACCTCCATCATGATATGTAAGTTGCTTCCATTTCACCAGAATGGCTGCGTATTAAGATCTAACATTCGTTTTGTAAAGTCGAAGTTGGCACAATCTTGTGTGCTGCCGCACCAAACTCGGCTTCACTAATCACTGGAAGAGTGATATCCGGAGCGGGAGCTGCTGGGCTTCTCTGTGGAAGTCTGGCAGTGTATGGAAGGTCAGTACCTCTGAGGGCTAGGCCTTTCGGGATGGCTCTCATTACGAGCATGTATGGCATCGCGGGAGTGCTGGGCCCGACCCTTGGAGGACTGATCACTGATACGCCTCGGTTGACTTGGCGGTTCTGCTTTTGGTATGCCATTCCTTAACATCTACTATTAACGCGACGATGAGTATCTAACAGGTGATAGGATCAACCTACGTAAGTGATCGGCTACGGCTACTTAAAGAATCCTACTCATCATGTTTGCAGCTGCCGGAGCTGTGACCTTTGTGATCGCATTCATGATCTTGAAACCAAAGGCACCTGTTAATGGACGACTCTCAATACGTGAGAAACTGAAGAGACTTGACCTGCTCGGTAGCTTTCTGCTCATAGCAGGGCTGGTGTCACTCTTCTTCGCACTACAATGGGGCGGGGCTAGATATCCATGGTCGGACCCGAGGGTTTACGCATGCATCGTGGTGTTTGGAATACTTGCATCAGCATTTGGGGTGCTACAGGCAACTAAGAAAGAAGAGTAAGATGGTACGGAGTATCGAGTTGTCATATCTAACAAGACTAATAGGGCCACCATCCCTACGCGCATTCTTTCGCAGCGCACCGTGGCCATCAGCTGCGTCTTCAACATGCTCATGTCCATGGCTCACAACACGCACATGTACTACCTGGCATTCTACTTTCAGGCTGTACTCGGGACCAACGCTGTCACTTCGGGCGTACGCTGTCTCGCGTATGGCATCCCGTGCAGCATCGCCATCATCATCACGGGCGCATGCATCAGCTCCAAAGGACACTACGTCCCCTTCATGTGGCTGGGATCAAGTATATTCATCGCTGGGTGCGTGTTACTCCGCGAACTTGACAGGAACTCTTCGACAGGAGAGTGGATAGGCTTCCAGATCCTCAGCGGAGCAGGAATTGGACTCGCAGAACAGGTCCCATTCATCGCGGTGCAGGTGGTCCTCCCCGACGACGACATGCCGACCGCGTGTGCCCTGGTCGTCTTCTTTCGCTTATTCGGCGGCGCAGTAGGACTCAGCATCGCTTCCAACCTCTTCTCCGGGGAGCTCTTCCGTCGACTGAAGGGAGCGCCGGCAGGGATCGATGCTAAAACTATACGGGATGCAGGCGCGGCGGATCTGGCCAAGGCGGTGCCGGCGGCTGCGTTGCCGTTGGTCCAGAGGGCTTTCAGTTATGCCGTCTCCAGGGCCTTTATTCTGCCTATCGTTGTGGCTAGCATGTCGTTGGTTTTGAGCTTTGGGATGCAGCGGCGATGGATTCCGGATGATAGAGTGCAGCCGACTCAAGGAGATGAGGCTGCTGTGGCTATTGAGGCAACTGGAGCTACGGATTCGGATCAGAGGCAAAATGAAAAGACTGTTTAGATAAAGTATAGAGGTTTGAATTGAAATGTGTTCTTTATTATAGCTAAAGTCGGGATAACCGATGATGAAGATCGAGGTTTGAATTGAGAGTTAGCTATGACTGGCAATATCATTCCGTTGCCATCGATTACATTAAGTCGTTTCGCGGGGAGAGGGAAAGTGTGTTAGTTACCGGAGCCAAAAGCACGATGGTTGACGAAATCGGCGTGATAAAAATCAAGAAGATAGAAACATCATCTAATAGACGATTTCACATGTCTTGAACATTGATATTGGAGCTATCTTCAGGCAGAGCCGCCCCGAGCCGGCAGACAGGTTGCAAGAAATCATTGAACGGAATGTACATATACCGAAGGAAGCGTTGCCATGTATTGGATTGTAATCAACATAGCCAAGAAGCTTGAAGGAAAGAAAATTAGGAAAGACACAAGCTTCACCGCAACATTCAAAAGAAATTTTCAAAAAAAATGTTTAGCAGAAACCAAGGCAACGCCCATCTTACGCCGCATCTATCAACGTCTTCATCACCAACGAAGCACGTTGTAAACAATCTGCCCAAGCAACCACCTCCTTCTTTCCAGTGATGACAGAGAAATGTGATCTAAGAAAAATGTTAGCTTCGCTGAAATACATCATTAGGAAGTGTTTTGCTTACCCTCCGTCAGTGACATAGTATGTCATCCAGAATCTCTCAGGGTTCTGCATGATGAAGCAAGACTCGGGTGAAAGACCATCAGTGTTCGAGAACATTTGGTTTGGCTCCACAGTCTGCTCATAGAGGGGGTTCTTGAAAAGATTAGGCAGTTCTTCGTCCTCTTCGACACAAAGCTCGAGGGCTCTTAGTGTTCGCTGGTAGCAGCGGCCCCCGAATGCATCCTTGATGGTCTGGTTTCGGTCATTGGCGGCCTCAAGCATCAGCTCAAACCGTTTGCGTGCTGGCAGACTCTCATCGTCTGCGATGGTGCAGAAGTGTGCAGTTGTGGGCGTGTTGACTTGGACAATGTCTGGTCGGCCCTTGTGGTAGTGAGACATGGAGATCGCCTCCCAGGATTGAGCGTTGTAGCCGTAGTAATAGTAGTTGGCGAGCAAACACATGAGGTCAAAGATGCCCTTGATGGGTAGATGGCGATCAAGGAGGATATCCTTTCCGAACTCGGAGAGAATAATGTCTCTGTATCCAAACTTGGCAATCTCGTCCTCGAATCGCTGCCGGACGTGGAGGATGCGCTCCTTCAAGGCGGGTGTTGTCGTGAGCATGAACTCTTTGGGCACCTCGACAACGCCGTTTGTCTGTCCGTTGGCTTGCCGTGGTGGCTCGTAGGTGTTTATACCCTGGACGATGGCAGTCTGCATCGCAAACAAGGTCATGGCCTATGGCAGGTTAGCGATCAGTGGTAAAATGTGGGAGCTAGAGGCAGAAAAGCTGACATCAATGCAAGTGTGCTCGACGTATGTGCCAGAAGTCGCGTTTTTGCACACCACAAAGGCGATGGACTTGTCAACCCATCGGTTGAAGCCCTTGAGCATCATCATGTCCCTAATTCGATCTTCCGCCTCTGCAGGTTCTGTGTCGTCGAGACAGACAAGGAAAGCAGCGGCTTCAACCATGTCGATGGTTTCTTTGTTGGTTGGCTCCAGGTCCATCAAAGCTTGTCGGTTCTATTACGCACAATCAGTCAGTAAGTGTATACACGTCAAAATAGCACACCATTGGTTCAGCTAAACTTACTTCGGCCCAAGATGTGCGATCGTCAGCGCTGAGAATGCTCGTCCAGTTTTCGTCAGTGTCCGGTCGGCCCAAAATAGCACTGAAGATCTTGATAAGCGCCTCGGCAGAGACATTCTCCTCTCCATCCTTGAGCATGACCTTGAAGATGTGTCCGCGGTGGAGCACTGCCATGTAGTCATTGCCAGGGAACTTTGCCATCCGATCAAGAGGAACACCAGGTAAACGAGCCGAGTTGAAGATGTACTGCCAGAGATCGGTACAGTTGGCTGTAAACATGTAGGCCATGGGCTCCCATCGATCAGCCTCGAGATCCTGCTTGCATTGGAAGGCAATGCTGGCGATAAGAGCAGCCCGTTCCGCTTGGGTGTGACCCATTTCTCCGAGAGGGTGGAATGCCATGAAGTTGTTGAAAGGCGCGAGAGGCATGCGTCTTTGCAGGTACATGCTCTGCAAAAAGTACTTCTCTTGCCAATTTTCGATTTCTGGATCGTTGGCCTCCTCGTAAAGGCGATTATATAGCTTTCGACCCGTACTTCCAGGCTTTCTGAACTCTGCTACATCCCTCTCGATACTCTCAAATTCCTCAGGCGAGAAGAACATCCTGGATCTATCGAGGTACTCGTCGAACATGGTATCAAAGTCAAAGAGAGGCATTTTGTTGAGGGTCTTGGATGCTCGACAGCAGTGGAAGTTGTGATTAGCAACAGCAACTGCATTCTCAACAACAGGTTCCAAGGGCTTCTCAACGAGAAGGGCATCTTCCTTCTCGATGACAGATCCCTCGGTGTTCTGGGAGACAAGCTTGGACCTGAGAATAATGGTCTTGGCTAGGCTGACAATGTTGGGAGCATCTAGAACTTCGGATGTTTGCAGTGTCGCCTCGAAAGTCCGCACGAGGTAGTTCTTCAACTCGATAGCAACCAGGGAATCGAGGCCAAAACTCTCCATCGAAACGTCCGGGCTGATGTCCTCGACTGGGCAAGCGGTGAACATAGCGAATCTCTGACAGATGCCGCCAACGACGATGCTTTGAACCTCGTCGGGCGTAGTCGCTTGTTGAATCAACTTGCCAATGTCGGTAGCTGCCTCTTTCTTCGTTTCTCCCTCTTGTTCCAGGCGAGGAACTTGACTGAACATGGGATTCGCAAGAGCTGCCTCGTCATGAACTGCCTCCATCGACTTTCGGTCAAAACCGAGAATCAACTGATGCAAGTCATCCTGGGTTGCATCCTGGCTCATTGTGTATCTCATGACGGTGAAAACTTCATCAAAAGACATGAGAACTGAACCGCGTCGCATAGCCTCTTGCTGCACGGTGGGGAGAGACGTAATGGCAAGCGAGCCGTCGACAGCGCCCAGGTTAAGAGCGATGTATCTGCACTTTGACGACTTTTTGCTCTGAGCGAAAGCATCTTGGAAAGAGTTACCAACTGCGTAGTTGGACTGGCCAGACTTTCCGAGAATGGCTGTGATGGAGGACAGCATGATGAAGAAGTCTGAAGCCCCAAAGGCGTCATCAAGGTTGCGAGTTCCTTGGACTTTGGGCTTGGTGGCGGTGATGTAGTCATCGTGAGACATGATTTCAAAGGGATGGTCCTAGATATGGATTAGTTACAGGTCGGAGAAAAGAGATTGTTAGGGAACTTACTCTTAGAACCATGGCTGCGTGGACCACTCCTCTCACTGGGGGGAGATTGGCTGAACACTCAGCCGCTGCTGACCGGACCGACTCTTCTTCAGTGATATCGCAGCCGATGACGTGTAGCTCTGATCCTAAGGCGCGCAGTTCTTCCTGGAAAGTCAGTTGGTCTTCCTCTTGGAGCTTCCGTCGAGAAAGAGTCGCAACATGTCCCGCACCATTGGCAGCGAGGAACCTGGCAATTCTTCGGCCGAGGTCTCCGAGACCACCAGAGACGACATAGGTGCCATTCTGATCCAGACAGAGTGGTTTCGGGCGAGCCAAGGTCAAGTTGACTTCCGTCTGATCGTCGCAGGCGAGAACAACCTTGCCAGTATGCTTCCTGGACTGGATCAGACGGAAAGCATCTTCTATATCAGTCATGGGCATGGTTGTTATGGGAGCAACGGGATTCAAAGTTCCGTCCTCAAACATGGACAGAACCTTTTCTAGAGTCTCTCTCATCTTGGTTGGCTTGAGACGAGCAAGGACTGTCAGGTCCACTGCAGCAAACGTGACACTGCTGTCGAAAGGAACCATGCTGATCTCGTTCTTGCGGTAGATGTCAGACTTGCCAATCTCAACAAAGGTACCCAAGGGCGCGAGGACAGCGAAGGAGTCATGAAGAGATTCGCCCGACAGCGAGTTCAGGACACAGTCGACACCCTTGTTCTGGGTAAGTCGAAGGATGCCCTGCTTGAATGTCCGAAGTCTCGAAGAGAAAATGTGGCTGGGCGGGATGTTGAAAGTGTCGATGAGCAATTGTCGCTTTGCACTGCTGCCGACAGTACAGAAGATCTCGGCTCCGATGTTTTGGGCAAGCTGGATGGCTGCTTGGCCGACACCACCAGAAGCGGCATGAATCAAGATAGTCTGCCCACGTTCAAGGCGAGCAACCTCAACGAGACAGTGGTAAGCGGTGCAGAAGATGACAGGGATAGATGCTCCAACAGAGTAAGACATCGTCTCGGGAAGGTGGCTGCTGAAGTAGCCGTTGATCCGAGGGCGACTCGAGAAGGGCTCGGCAAAGATACCGCAAACACGATCTCCAACCTTGAACTTGTCCCCAACTTCGGAGCCTACCTTGCGAACAATACCAGTACACTCACCAGCCATCGTGACACCGGGAACCATCTGACCCATGGCGATGAAGACATCCTTGAAGTTGACACCATATGCTCTAGCTTCAAGCTCAAGCTCAAACGGCCCAAGAGGCTTCGAAAGAATCTCATCATCCACAAACCGAAGACTGCTTAGAAGTCCAGGAGTCTCAACCTCCAGCTTGAGTGGTCGCTCTGGTTGTTGGAAAGGTCCTGTTGCCATGCTTTGTGCGTAGATGGCTCTCTTCACCCAGTCATCGAACTTGGCATCAGCATGGACTCTGGGGATGAGAAGCTGGCCGTCGCTGAAAGTGTACTCATCCTCATCAGATCGTGTCGTACTGATTGGAGTAGTAAAGGACCTTGCAACAATGTCTTGGAGCTGAGAAGCTAGTGTACCTGGACTGGAAATAACGTCCTCCTGTACATCGACAGTGACGAATCGCACTCCTGCGTTCTCTCGTCGAACAACTCTCGAGAGACCGGTAATCATGCCCTTGGTCGGATTGTGGACATCAGAGCCGCTTCCTTGACAGCTAACCCAGAGCACGTTCTTTGCTTTGGTGACGAGCGCCACGAGTTGAGAAAACTTGTCTTCGGTTGGTGAGGCCAAGATTGCATCCGCCGCGTCATCAAGGACGATGTAGATGCAGTCAGTGCTGACTGGGTCGGACGACAAGTTGCCCAGAGAGCAAGGGAATCCCAGGTTTGTCAACTTGGCCACCAGCAAGACTGCGAGAGAGGTGAACTCGTCATGTGACTGAGACTGGCAGATAACCCGGACAGAAGGGAAATCTTCTTGCAGGGCAGACTGTTGATCGATCGCTTCGGCGACAATGAGGTGAGATGGTGCAGTAGAATCCCCAGAATCTGATGTGACCCCACGGAAGCCGTGCTTCTCCAGAAGAGCAACCCACTCGCTCTCTGAGAAGGGAGAAGGAAGTGCGTTGAGGGCTAGTCGTCCATGTGACTTCAAGAGATTCCGCGAGTTTGCCAGACTCTCATCAATGGTGGTTGTTCCGTGAAACGCGTTTGAAGAGATGATGAGGTCGTACTCCTCTTGTTGGAAACCCTGTTGGGTAGGATCTTTGGAGATGTCCAAAGTCTTGATATCAACACTATCGCTCCAATTCTGAAGCAATGTCTTGACTTGCTCCAAAGTCTCTCCTTGGGCATCGGTGTAACAGTATCGGTCAAGCAAGAGACCCTCAGGTCGATCAAGTGCTTGGATCAAGGGCAACGCCATACTACCCTCGGTTCCTGTTCCCAGTTCCAGGATTCTCATGTGTGGCTGCTTGAAAGCTAGCAGCTGAAGATAGTCGACCAGCTGAGACTCATTCCACTTCTGAGGTGGAAGAAGATCAACATCGGGCTTCCACTCAATGGCATAGCTCATCTTGCGATTAAATGGGAGGGTGGTCTCATCAACTGGCGCCTCACCAATGCCTCGAAGAGAACCTCCGGCGATGTTGATGACAGGCACCAGGGGCTCACCCTCGGCAGTCTCTTCAAACACCATAATCTGGATATGAGCAAATCTGAAGCCCGTCTCGATGATGGTGGTGGAGGCAACCCATTTAGTACCAGGATCGCTGCTGAGACGGCAGTCGATGGTCATCTCGTCAATGGTTGTAGGCATGACGGGCCCGTTACCAATGCTTCTGCGGTAAAGGGGGATTCCTAACTGGAAGACAGAGTCGAGAGGAGCCGGGTGGATCACATGAGGCTGCTGGTGCTTCCGGGGCATCACGCTCGCCACGTCGGGGATGCTGATCTCGGCGATTCCACCGCGAGGACCGATCTTTGCGGACTGAATACCTTGGAAGGTAGGACCGTAGACGTTTCCATTCTCGGTAAAGTTTTCGTAAAGATCCTTGCCGTTGAACGACGTGTCACACGCATCAATGATGTCCTGCAGATGCTTGAGGCGGCTTGAGACAGTCATGTCGTCCTCTCGGTGGCCTTCGACCTCATCCTCTTTGGACGTCCACTCAAGCATAATAGATCCAGAGCAGTGCTCATGCCAGACATCCTCTGGTGACAGAGCCATGATGCGGAACGTCTCCCACGTGCGATCAGTCAAGTGCTTGGCAGGCCTCAACGTGAGAAGAACCTCGACATCAGATGTAAGGCCATCTGAGCGTCGTTCGGGGATCATGATAGACTTGGAGAACGAGACATTCTTGAGATGCACCTGGGAGATGGCACCCTGAACCTTTCTATCAATGCTTATCTGTTGCGCTGCTTCGATGGCCATGGAGAGATAAGCTGCAGCAGGGTAGATGGCAAATCCATCGACGACATGGTCCTTCAGCCAAGGAAGACTGTCAACGCCAAGGAAGTTGCGCCAAGTAGGCTCTTGACTTGTAGTTCCAGGTACTCGCAGACCAAGTAGATCATGCGGTGGGTGCGCGCGGAAGCGATGCTGCTTGCTGAGGTTTGACTCGTAGATGTAGTTTGTGGAGTGGTCCCATGGGTAGGGTGCGAGATCATCAATCAAGCTGGGGGACTTGGATCCATCTTGTGCAAGGGTGGCTTCCAAAGAGACTGGGTATCCAGCCTCGAACAGTTTGCCTGCAGTTTCCAGTAGACTGATGACAGCGTCGCGACCTCGTACTAAAGTGGAAAGATAGTTGGACTTGAAGCTAGGCAGGTCAAGGCCCTTGATGGTTTGTCTGACAGGACCAGCCAAGGCGCCGTGTGGACCAACTTCAGTGAATAAGGCAAATGGCGATGGCTCAACTCCAGCAGTCTCGGTGCGACAGAGGAGGTGTAGAGCGTTGCCGAAACACACCGGGGAGACCAGGTTGTCGACCCAGTACTGAGCACCGAAGTCATCTGTCTTTTGGGCAACAAGAACAGAAGAGTAGAACTTGACGTCAGCGTTTGGAGTTCGAGCCCTGATGTGCGAGATAGACTCGAGGTACTCGGCTGCAACCTTCTTCATGTGATGGGAATGATAGGCTGTGTCCACCTTGAGCTTTCGGTTGAAGATGGACTCTTCATCGAGAATCTGTTTCAGCTCATCGATAGCAGTCTCATCACCCGAAATGGTTGTGCTGACGGGAGAGTTGACACATGCAACACAAATCAATCCAGTCCGGGTCTGGTCAATGTACTTCTGCACGTCCTGTTCGCCCAAGCCAACGGCCATCATGGCGCCCTTGCTTGAGATGACACGGGCACAAGCCTTGGACATGAAACCACGTCTGTAGGATACCTCCAGCGCTGTCTCCTGGTCGAGGGCACCAGCAGCGTAGCCGGCAGCGATCTCACCGCTGCTATGACCGAGAACAGCATTGGGAAAGACACCGAAGCTCTTGAGGAGGTCCACCAATGCGATTTGTATCGCCGTGGTAGATGGCTGAGAGATCTCAGCCTGACCAACTCGCGAGCTTTTCTCATCCCTAGACAGTTCATCGATCAGGCTCCATTCCGCCCCGAGTTGTTTCAGGATCTCATCTGATCGCAGCATCGACGCTCTGAAGACCGGTTGATGCATGGTGAGCTCGCGACCCATGGCATGCCACTGCGCCCCCTGACCGGTGAAGAGGAACACGGAGAGGAAGGTAGTCATGGCCTTGGTGATACGGGGCTTCTGACTGAGTTGATCAATGAGCTCTTCATGATTGGCCGCTGCCACACTGAAGCGGAACTGCATCTGTGATCGTCGAGTAGAGAGGGTGTATGCGAGGTCGGGGAAGTAGGAAGCGTCGGCATGGGAAGAGGCCCAATCTCGAAGATTGGACACCATGGTCTGGAGGGATGCCTCGGATCGAGCTGACAAGACGAATAGTTGGGAGTTATGTGCGACAGCCTGTTTCTCGTGGACGCCATTTGTCCCGTTGGTTACAGAACTGTCAGAGGTCTTGACTTGCGCAGACCGAGCTTCCTCTGCGTGCCCATTGGTACCATTCGACTCCTTGACATGCCCGTTGGTGCCGTTAGCTTCCTTTGCATGGCCGTTGACAGCTTTTGCTCCGTTGGAATGGCCATTTGTGCCGTTTGTATGCTCTGGGTGTCCATTGGTGCCATTTGAAGCCTTCAAGACTGGTACGTCTGCTGTCTTCTCGTGGGTAGATGGGGCCTCCAAGATGACATGGGCGTTGGTTCCACCATAACCGAAGGAATTGACAGACACTCGTCGGGGACCAGTCGAAGAAGGAAGAGGCACCATCTCAGTCGCGATCTATGAGTAATTAGCGGCTGCAGAGGTCATTTGTGCATGGTTCATACCTTGATCTTGCGCTCCTCAAGATGGAGGGTTGGCTTTGGCTCAATAAAGTCAACACTGGGCGGAATTGTCCCATGCTTCAAGATGAGAATTGCCTTGAGCAGGCCTGCAACACCACTTGAAGCTTCAAGATGGCCGATGTTGGATTTGATAGAGCCAACGTAGAGGTGATCTTCGCGCTCGCCATTAGGGCAGAAGACTTCCGCGATGGAGGATATCTCTGCACTGTCACCTACCAGGTTGTTAGGGGTCGACTTACAATAATCAGGTGGAGAAAGGGAAGAAGCAGAGAGGCAGTATTAGAAAAGATAAAAAGAGTATCATACCTGCTTTAGTTCCCGTTCCGTGTGCCTCAACATAAGCAGTGTCGGCTGGGTCAAGACCGGCATTCTTGTACACCTGCCGCATAAGATTTGCTTGAGAGATGGGGTTGGGTAGTGTGAGACCTGCTGTCTTGCCGTCCTGGTTCAGGCCAGAGTTCCTGATGATGGCATGCACCTTGTCGCCGTCTCTGACAGCATCATCAAAGCGCTTGAGGATGAAACTGACGACACCCTCGCCTCGTGCGTATCCGGCACCTCGGCTATCAAAGACGTAGCATTTTCCGTCTGGGTTGGTCATACTAGGTCGACATGATTAGCCCTTGTGCATAAAACGCAAGTCACATTATGGAAGGAAGTCAACCTACCCAACACTACTCATGGGGATGATCTGATCAGGTGTGAGGACCAGTTGTGTACCAGCCACAATGGCCATCTTGGACTCTTTCGCTCGAAGTCCATGGCATGCCTGGTGCAGGGCCACCATACTTCCCGAACATCCTGTATCCACTGTGCTGGATGGGCCCTTGAGATCAAAGACGTAAGATATCCTGTTGGAAAGGATGGCAATTCCGGTGCCGATCATGTGAGCCTTTGGGGTTCTTGCTGTGTCCTTGTAACCCATACGCTCAAAGCTGCGACCATGTTAGCCTGACCAACGCCGGGTAGCATCGTGTGCTACCACAAGGTAAAGGGCACTAACTCGGTAGCATAAGCTCCGACATGAACAGAAGTATCAGAACCCTTAATCCCCGCAAGTGTCTGGCCAGCATTTTCAAGTGCCTCATAAGTCGTCTCCATCAAGATGCGTTGTTGTGGGTCAAGGCAATGAGCCTCATGAGGATGGATATTGAAGAAGCGTGCATCAAAGGCAGTAATGTCCTGATCCAGGAAGTAAAGTCCCTTGAAGTTGACAGCCTCTTTGGCCTCAGGATCAGGATGATAGAAAGAATCTTTGTTCCATCTGTCTTCGGGAATCTCACGCCAGCCGGTCCGTCCCTCAGACAGCATGTCCCAGAGTTTGTCTGGGTTGTCTGAACCACCGGGTAGACGGCATGCCATGCCAATGATGGCGATTGGGCTCGGGCTCAACTCGGTCATGTTTGCGACCAACAACTGCCCAAAAGAGATTTCGAGAAGGGATCAAACAAGTAGAAAGAGAGGAGGGCAAGAACTGATACTCCTTGATTCTTTTGAGCTGCAGACAATCTCACACTGAAAACTCCACACGGGAAGACTGCTCTTTAATACAAACTAACTACTACTTATCTCTGGATTCAGCCTTGGACTAGACAGGATGTACCTGTCGTAAACTCATCGTCCTTGTTGAACTTCAACCTAACTCCACAGACCAAGAGAACTGTAAGCGCGCCATTTCGAACCAGAACCAGACATTCCTCCCCGATAGCTAAGCCCTCTTGCGTAAAGACAAGCCTCAATGACCACATGTCAGCTTTCGGCATCTCGAGTTGACGGGACACGGGCGAAGGATCCGTGACCCTAGACTTCGACCGTGCCTCGCAAAGAGCTTGTGAAGATAAGGGGTAAGATTGATAGTGAGGTTCATGAGGCCAGTCGTGATCTTTCACGGCCCGGACCGCAAAACAGCTCCACGTTAGGATCCGGTTGATAAGCAGGTAGTCAGACATTACTTGCATGTTGCGAAGGAACTTGTGAATCCTCTGAGGCGATAGGTGGTACTGACGGTTCACGTTGATCCCGAGCCTTCCGAACCATGTCGTAAGCCATAGGACTTTGTAAATGCCCTCATCAACAACAAACTATGGTTCCAATGATGCGGCAGATAAGATGACCCTGCATAATCTCGACAAAATGAGCCGCGTGCGTCTATGTTTTGCAAGTCTTGGACACGGAGGCGCTTCTGCCGGGCGGCACAGGGTAGTACTGCAGCCAAGAAGCGGCAAGCCCTACAAGCTTTTCACGGGACGACGATCCGTGGCTAATCTTAGCTAAAGGGTATCGACCCATGCTTCTTGGCTTGACCCCCATGGGGAAGCGATGTAAAGGTGGGGGATTCCTACGGAGTAATTTAGCCAAATATCCCTGAGCCACCAATAGGGACGGGTAAAACACAGGGACAGGGAAATCTCTCTTACCTCGATGATTGTCGGGCCGGCAGAATCCTTCTCTCGGATTGAACGGCCGGAATATAGGGGAGCCAAGCCGAAGGAGGAGCTGTGCCTTTCTCTCTGACTCGGTTGCGACCAACAGCGTAGGTAACTAACGGAGCAACCAACAAACAAACTATTCAACTCCTTTAGCAATTTTTCCTCATTCCAAAATTGTTTCTTTTCTTCAAACATTTCATTTCTAGCCTCTGAATGGCTTTAAATACGAGCAATCAGGAGATTCTTCATTTCCACACCAACTAACTTCCCTCCAACCCCCCCATCCAGAACCTCGCATCTCGAGAGAACCCCCCCGTGCCAAAGAATGTCGGCCCCCGAAGGCTACATCGAAGGGTTCGTCTGTACCCTGGACACATGCTCCGTCAAAGATTGGGGCTATGTCCGGTACCGGCCGACCGTGGCGGGAAATGCCGTCTTCCTGGCTGTCATGGCCATTCTTGCCATTGCTCAGGTGTACCTGGGTATTCGGCACAAGACGAGAATCTTCATGATTACCATGTGCCTTGGCTTGGTGACTGAGACCGTTGGGTATATCTCGAGAGTGCTCTTGAATGGGAATCCCTTTAGCAGGGACTACTTCTTGTGGTATCTCATTACTCTGACTATTGGTCCCGTCTTTATTGCTGCTGCCATCTACCTGACTCTTGGACGACTTGTCGTGGTCCATGGAGAGGCTATCAGCCGTATCAAGCCTCGAACGTATACTACCTTTTTCTTGGGATGCGACATTGTCAGTCTCGTTGTCCAGGCTGTTGGTGGAGGCATTGCAGCTTCTACGCCTGTGACTAACCAGCACATGGTACGACAAAGAGTTGGATGCTCATGACCTGAGGAAGCCATACTGATAATGCGATACTTTTAGATCGATGTGGGAACAAACATCCTCGTCGCTGGTCTCTCCATCCAAGTCGCTTGCCTGTTTGCCTTCTCCGCTTGCAGTCTCGAGTTCTTCTGGCGCGTCAGAAGGAACCCCGAGCTTCGAAACCCCGAGTTCGCCGACCTCGTCAATAGCAAGAAATTCAAGATGTTCCTCTTCGGTATTTATTCAAAGCCAAGCTTCAGTTTCCCATAAGAAAGCTAACAACCAGTACAGCACTCTTCGGCGCAACCGCATGCTTGTTTATTCGAACCGTCTTCCGATCCGTCGAGTTGAGCGAGGGTTTCGCAGGAAAGCTGGCGAACCAAGAGATCGAGTTCATGATTCTAGACGGAGTCATGGTTATACTTGCATGCATTTCCTTGACCATCTTCCATCCGGGAGTTGGTTTTGGGAAACGGTGGAACGAGGCGGGATTCCGATTCCGTACTTCCAAGGCCAGGATCGATCAGGAGGAAACCCCACAAACCATGTCTTCTGGCGCCAGCGAGAAGTACTGAATACGGAGACTTGAACGGTATCAACATGCGGTAGGATTAGAAGATTGGAAAAGGGGGTTGGTTGGTTTTGTTGACGGAGGTGGACACTTGGGATGCTCTGGAAAGGAGGTGTGCGAGACATAATCACCCAGTCATCATTTATCTTCATAGCTGATTTATTTTTCATGACACCAGAATTCATTGTCCAGGTGGCTGCTGCATCATGACGCGATCCCAGTTTGCAAGGTCCTTACAGCTCAACTACCTTTTTAGCGCCCCTCAGAGGTCCTAGACCGCCCCAACAAGAATCACCCTCGTTGCAGATTGACTTGTACGATCCTCCTCAGCATGCTTGGCATGGAAATATTGTCTGAGGATCTCTCCAGGCCATTGTCAGCGTGCAGTTCTGGGACTAACTGATTAATTGAACACGTGGGATCTTTGCGACATCTCAACTGATCCAAATACTTGAATTCTCCAATCCGCCTCTCATCGTCCTACTTCAGCTGAACTTGAATGGGCTTGCCTTCCGAAGCAGACCTATAAATGGCTGACACAACAGAAAAATTGAACTCGAGCCTGCTCCTAGAGAGAGCCACACTCTCACGACCCTCAATCAGGTCAACAAACGACAGTAAGGGGCGGTGGTTTGCATCCTCCCATCCAAAAGCAGGGAACATCTCCTCCCTAGCATCAACCTTTCCATCGACATCCATATAGTGTACGAGCTTGAAGCCCTCTGCCATCTCGTCAACTTCATCTTTGTAGTCAAAGGTTGGGACCCATTCCCACGTCAGACCTCCAGTCGTGCCATCGACATTCAGGGCGACCTGGGGATCACCGTGGAAGCCGCTCGCCCGTTCCCATTCAAATGGGATGATAGAACCATTCTCCAGCGTCAACGTCAAAGATGCACCAGCGTGGGTTTCGACGGTTATGGGAGTCTCTGGCGGATCGGCTCCAGTCTTGGGCGTGGCTAACCAGGCATGATTAACTGTGGCAGCAACTGGACGAAGGACGTCGAAGAACATTGTGAGATCGTAGACGCCCCAGTCGAAGATGGTGCCGCCACCAGATTTCTCCTTTTGTAGAAACCATCTGCTTGATGGCTGGTACTCGATACCAGCGCGAGCTCGTGGCTGGCGGTTGACGAAGCGGGCGTGATAGATAGAGCCAATGCTACCGGTGTTGATCAATTGGCGAGCGCGATCTAGGGCTTCGTTGCCGAGATATCGAAAGCTGCATTCTCCAAAGATTCGACCGCAGCTGTCACTTGCAGCTAGCATCTCAGCCATCTCAGTCTCTGATGTTGCCAGAGGCTTCTCGCAGAGGACATGACGGTTGGATCGGAAGGCAAGGAGTGTCGCGGCGTGGTGCAGCCATGGAGGCACAGCTATCACGACAATGTCGCGCTGCTGCCCTTCAGAGCTAGCAAGCATGGCCTCAGCATCCTCAAAGAGGGTGGCTTTGGGAAACCTGGCGAGCAATGCCTCTCGAGCAGCTTTTGAGGGGTCGGCAGCAAAGAGTTGGGTGTCAGGCCCAAGGCTTTGCGCCGCGACGCCATGTCGCCATGCAATAGACCCAGCGCCATAAAGATAGATTCTCCATGGGGAGGTAGTTCCATTCGAATTGGCCATATTGTAAAAAGCGATGTGCAATTGTGATAGAGGGGTTCGCAAGATTGCTTGAGAAAACTTGGCTTTCAGCCAGTCACGTTGCGTGAGAGAGAGCCCGAGTCAATGGGGAGCAATAACCGCGTAGATGTAATGCAAACGTACCCAATCTTTCCAGCCGATATGAAGAGTATCATTCAGGATCAACTCTTTCGATTTACCCATCGCAATCCATTCCGACTCTCCGATCATCGTGTCATGATGATTACAGGCGACGGTTCCTATCCTTTCGAGCTCCGTAGGAGTTGAATGCCTGCCCCTGACTCAGCGGTCCAGACCCGAAGATACCAGGACCCTGAATCTGGAGTTCAGACTAGAAATTGCGGGCCGGATAACCGTGTGTCTCATGCATATGCACATCTGTACGGATGTGTCTATCTCCGATGATAAACCCGCTAACGCGCGTACAATGACGAGATCTGGCGTCTATACGCTCACAGTCTACATTTGTATCTCACCGCATAAGACGGCCCGCTGCACCGATCGTTTAGCGCCGTGTTGCATTGGACACAGCTTACGAAGGCTGTTCAAACGGGAAGGATTTTTTGCCATGTAAGACTTGAGGGATGGGGGCGAAATTTTGAGAGTCTAGGTCAACAAGGGGTCAGTTACGGCAAGTTCTACGGGTACTTGCCTCACGCGATGTAGATGTATACAAATTTTGTTGATAGGGGGAAGTATTTATTTACTGTTGAAAACTGCGTGATCAAGGCCTCTCCATCTTGTTAGGGGCTGTTAAAGTCAACATCAAGCGGAAAACTCATCCGCATCGAACCTTGTACCCACTCACTTTGCTTATCTATTCAACATGGCTGAACTCTTGGAGGTTAATGGATCTGTAAAGGTCCTGAAAGTCGGGATCATCGGTTTAGGAGAGATTGCTCAGGTATTTCAGCCCCCATCTTGTTTCTTATCTACAGAATATTCTGATAATCCCTCATTCCAGGTGTCACACATCAATGTGTTGAACAATCTCTCGAGTTACTATCAAATCACTTACATCTGTGATGTGTCTCAACAAGCCTTGGAGCATTGCAGCAAGAAGGTTGCTGGAGGAAGACCCAAAACGACAACCAGTGCAGAGGAGCTCATCACTTCTCCCGACACTGACGTCGTCGTCATCTGCAACGTAAACGCGTTCCATCCTACACAGGCAATCTTGGCCCTTCAGCACAACAAGTATGTTCTTGTTGAGAAGCCACTCGCGCTAAACTATCGCGATCTTGATGCTATTATTGCTGCAGAGAAAAAGTCGGAAGCGAGCGTCTTTGTAGCATACCAGAGACGATATGCCGAAGCTTTCCTAGATGCGTTGAAGGAAGTTGAGAGTATGGACAAGATAGAGTACATACGGGTCAGAGGTAAGTTGTTAATGGGTTGATGCTTCAAGACATAAGCGACTAACATTAGCAAGACATCATTGGACAAAACAGTTCTTTCGTCGACCAATCTGGCATATTTCCAAGGAAGTATGACGACTTCTCAAAGGAAGCGACTGCAGAGATGCACTCAACTGAAGAAGAGATGGTCAAGACAGCAATTGTTGACGAATGTGGAGTTGAAGCAACACCTGAGGCAATGTCGTTGTTCAGGTTGTTCACGGGGTAAGTCACGTTCTTGCCCAGCCCTTGGCGCGAGATAGTAAATGCCACTAACTGTGTTCCCCTCACAGACTTGGCGTTCACGACTTCTCTGCTTTGCGTGAGATGGTAGGCATGCCCACACGAGTAGTCGGTACATCCCTCGGCCTGCCAATCTGGAACGTCCTTTTCCAATATGAGGGCTTTCCTGTCATGTACGAGTCAGGCATCATCGACGTGCCAAGATTCGACGCTCACATCGAGATTTATTCTCAACGAAAGATTGTGCGTGTCGATTACGATACCCCGTATGTCAAGGGTCTTCCCGTCACTATGACGATTAGGGAGAAGATCGACAGTGCCAAGGGTGATGGCTACCAGGAACGTACAATCAGGAAGACGTATGAGGATCCTTTCACGCTTGAGTTTCTGGACTTTTATCATTGTGTGGTGAACAAGACGAGTCCTAAGACTTCGGCTGTGGATGCGAGGGAAGACATGGATCTGATCAAGATCATGCAGGCTGCCTACTCTTGAGACATCTTGCATGTTGGTTATTTCATCTCTAGTCAAAGACAAGTTACTCGTTTGATACATAGATCAATGCAAATGTATAGTTCCCTTAGTTCTGGTGCTAAACAGTGAACACTGCTCAACATTCACCATACATATTCATCGCTTAGTTCTTCCATCCAATCTCCAACATCTCCTTAGCCGACACAGTCTTGATCTCGGGGAAAATATCATTGAGGCTGCGCTCAGGCTTAAAATCAAACTGTCCTTCATCGAAAAGAAGTCCAAAAGTGGCAAGCATTCCTTGCAGTGCCTCCTTAGGCATATACTCATAGGCGTAGACGTGGCCAGGAAGCTCGGTGATTTTGCCAGACTTGAGTAGTTCCACAGAATCATGAGTCTTTTTGAACTCGGTTCCTTTTTATACCAAATCAGCAAATCCCAGTCCAAGGGAAGTTGGAAGGACACTCACCTCGGACTTCTTCAGCAAGCTCAAGGAAGTGGTTGAGTGATAGCTTAGTGCCGATCACGTAGGATTCCTTCTCCCACTTGTCCAAAGTCAACAGTGCCGCTGTGAACTTCGCGACATCCTGACTGTACGTAAACACAACCGGGGTGTCTCCGGAACCTGGGATGGCGGCTTCCTTGCCGGCCGGATCGATGAACAGGGTCATGGGACCAAGGTAAGACTTGACCTTGGGCATTCCCCAGTAGTCCAGGAAGAAACCATTGCAGATGATGGTCCACTCGAGACCTGTCCCTTCCAGCTCGGCCATGGCCGCCAGCTTGGCTTGAGCGGCAGGGAACCAGGATTGACTAAGAAACAGTCAGATACAAGTCTAGTGCTGGGAAGAGGCTAGGCGTACTCGGGGCGGTATTTAACTCCAAAGACGCTGGGGATGAATCGGCGTGTGACGCTCGAAGCTTCAGCAGCATTGATGAGAGCCTTCTCGGCGTCTGGGGGAGCAAGACCACCAAGGGCTGAAATGACGGTATCAACCTTGTTTTCTTCCAAGATTGAGACGAGGCCATCGACAGTTCCATAGTCTGTTGCGATGACCCGGGCGCCTAGGCGCTCTTCCAACTCAGCATTCGACTAGCCGAGGTTAGTATTCATCCTTCAAAGTATGTATGTGAGGGAATTGTCGAACTAACCTTGCGTCCGAGGACGATGACCGTGAATTTTCCTTGTTCCACAAGAGCCTCAACAATGGCTCTTCCAATGCTACCAGTACCACCAGCCACAAGAACAGTTGTCATTTTGATAAGTTGAAAAGGCTGGGATTTGGATGTCGTCGATAATTCAATGTTTAAACAGGAAATAATATTTGCAATGGCACAATATTCTCTTTTAACTACCTACCTATCTATACTACCAGAGTATCCCTCAAAGCCTCCACACTCATGAATAATCATCAACTTCTCCCACCCGGCGCTGTTCTTTGCATTGACATCACAACAGTGAAGTCTGGTGTAGGGTGACTAACCCCAACCCGGAACTCACCCAAAGAGGAAAAGCCGAAATCCCACATCCCACATGGCTCAACCCCCCTGCAAAAGCCAAGATCCCACATGGCGCATATTTCTCAATGAGGGATGGCAGGGATGCTTGTCAAGTTTAATCCCACATCCCACATGGTGAATGATTCTCTCCCTTTCAACTTATGTTTTCTCGGAGTCGTCAACTTCCCGTCTTCCGATGTCTGCTGATCCATCTCGATTTTACTGTACTCATGCGGGATGTGCCCGGTCGTACAAGAAAAGGGAGCATTTGTTACGTCATGAGAGGGATCATTTGAATCTACGCCAATTTGCTTGTCCCTCATGCCCCTCCACGTTTAATCGAAGGTGTGTGTTTTAACGTTATCATATGTCGTCAAATACTGAACTTGCTTAGTGATCTGCTCAAACGCCATCAAGCCATCAGTCATCACGGTGAGGAGGCTGCTGAGCGGACAGAGGAGGGAGGAGCATCGAAAGAGACTGAGCCTAAACAGACTGAGAACTCGTTTATTAAGCTCGACTTTTTGCTTAACAAAGGTCTCTCTGGATTGAATCTTTCTTCAAATCCAACGACCGAATTACTCCAAGATTCATCCCGGAGCGAGCTTGAAGAGGCGTACTTCCTCCACTTTCACCCACACTGGCCACTCTTGCATAAAAAGGCCTTCTTTCAATCACAGAGTTACCCAGAATTGACTGCAGCCATCTTGACAGCTGGATTATGGGTGCTCGGTACTCCAGAGACGAGAGACAAGGCTCGATTTTATCATGATGCCTTGCTCAAGGTTCTTGATGCACAACTTGTAAGTAAGCCTTACAATCCAACAAATCATGGCATTCTGACAAAGTTTTAGTTCAAGTTCCATGAAAGCTTCAAAGACTCGCCTGGAACTCGGCCCGAGTTCCTCGCTCCGTTCAAGGTACTTCTCATTGCCTTGATCCTTTCGACATACCGTGGGGCCGAGACGTTCCCCTCAGCTATCATCAATAGCAAGCATGTGTGGCAACTATTCCATACTATGGGCGTGTACGATCAAGAGGTGATCAATGAGAAGAACACAAATCCAATAATCCGCGAGGGTTACCAGCGGTAAGCTGTCGTCCTTATACAGTTTACACACAAGACTAATAGATACAGTCTTGCACTCCTCCACTTCAAAGTCCACGTTCATCTGAACTCTCTTCTCATGACCCACTTTCCACAATTCAAGCCATTTGACTACTTGACTCCAAGCATGCTCAAAGTCGAGATTCCCTCTCCAACCTCATGTTGGGATGGTGATGACGCGACATTTCCACGAGAAGGGCGAATGGTCGACACGGTCGCTGATTTAGTCGTGAAATGTACCGACTTTACTCGCATGTCGGAACTTGTAGCTTGGGACTTTTGTCTAGGGATGGTGATTGGGTGTTATTTGGTGAGGCCGGCGGATGAGGGACATCGTGAGCTGATAAAGCGATTGGATCCCTTTTTATTCACGCATCTTCCTCGTCATGCAGACAAAGGATAAGAGCAGAGACACAATGAACGCAAAGCAGATTTCGTTGGTAGAATATTATTCGTATTACTGGAAGAGAATGACGAAAGATTTATATGTTAAAAATGATAGTCAGCCTCGGAGTGTGTCTACCAAGAAGCCCAATATTTAAGAGATGCAATTTACCTAGTCCCACTATCCTCCCTGATGTCAAAGCTCGAGCCTTGTCTAGTCTAGTCGGAGCTTCGCGCGGAGATAAGACCCGCAAAGGCCGAGACCTTGGCCTAGGTACACAGCAGAGCCTTCGCGCGGCTCGGCCATAAGACTGCAAACTACATCCATACGATTTTAACTTTACTCGACAAGCTTAACATGGGATATTGGCCCACAATAGTGGGTGCTGACCAAGCTTATCGAGATATTATACCTGGAGGGCTTGATGTTATCCCGAACACTGGTAATGCTCAGCTTCATGGAGGAGGGACATTTCCCCGTCGGCACCCTTCTAGTCTTCCTCCTCCCGGTCCAAGTTTGATATAAAATAGTGTAAATGAACTTACCTCTATTTCTAACCATCCAAAATCCTAACCCTCCAACATCCTAACAAGACACTCAAACAACCAAGACATCACCACAATAGTCACAATGGCATCCATGTCGATCTACCTCACCGCCGAAGGCGAACTCATCGTTCAATCCGTCACGGAGAGCTACAGTCCCCAGGAATCGGAATGTCTCATCAGAGTCAAGTACTCAGGCATCAACCCATGCGATCTCAACTTCTTCTACATGGGTCTGAACTCCTTCGTCACCGGCTTCGAGCTATCTGGTACTGTTGAGCAGACAGGTCCAAACTCACCCTTCGCCGTGGGTGATACCGTCTGCGGTATTGCTCCCGTTGCCTTTCCGAAGCCGACTTCGCTAGGAACACACCAAGATTTGGCCGTCGCCAAAACTGACCTCCTCTACAAGGTACCGGAAGGTCTTTCGCTGAAAGATGCCGGTGTCATCTGTATGGCAGCTCACACCGCCGTCGATGCCCTGTTCAACAGCCTTGAAGTTGGCTTTCCTGCAGCAGGCATCTCCGGTCTTGATGCAGCTGGAAAGGGTATCCTTATATGGGGAGGTGCTAGTAGTGTAGGCAACATGGCCATCCAAATCGCCAAGGCTGCTGGTTTCGAGTTCATCTTTGCGACGGCCTCGGCTAAAAACCACGAAACCCTCAAGCAACTTGGAGCTACGCATTGCTTCGACTACAAGAGTCCAACCATCGTGGAGGATATTCAGGACATGCAAAAGGCACTCGGGGTGAAGCTGAGCATTGCTTTCGACACTGTTGGAAAGGGCGCTATGGGACACGCCTCTACCGATGGAGAAAGCACCCCCTCGTTGACAAAGAGGGCTCTGTTGGCCGATCAACCCGAAGAGATTCGCCTTGTCTGCACCCTCCCCGTTGCGGCGGATCCAGATTACAAGTTTTGCACCTCGTATCGCCCTAGTGGCAGTCTCACAGCCATGGGAGCGCCTCAGGATCCAGAGACGCCCAAGCGCGTTCGAAAGGTTATGGATTACCTCTTGGAGACGGCGGATAGGGCTGTCAAACTGCCGGTTGTTACCACTGTTGTTGGAGCCGAGGCAGGTATCGAGGCGATCAAGCGAGTTGCCCATGGGGCTGCAAGCCAGGAGAAGCTGGTTCTTGAACACCCCCTTCAAGGTTAGATGGTACGCATGTAGTTAGTATTAAGGACTAGGAGGCTCTGGATACTGTAGGACTACCTAAGCTATGAGACGTCACTTAATATACACCCTATACTCGCAACAAGACCATGTCTCCACAACCTCGAACGATCGATAAGGTTGGACCCGACGATCAAATCCCCGAATCTATCTAAGTCCAAAGCACTAGCAGGAGAGAGACTCCCAGACCAAGAACACTGCCCGTGATCCTGTTGGCAGATGAGGAACCCACGACAGCGAGCGTCGGCTTAGCAACTCCAGATCCCTCAGAACCATGTGGCGCAACCACAACAGCTCCCGTGACGGTAATCTCAGGACCACCCAAAGTCAAAGTAGTTCCACTATAGACAGCGACAGTAGCAGGAGCATACGTAGTTTGGTCGTCTGTGACTCCAGCGGCTGGGACAGCGTAGGTGGAGGTCTTGCCGGAGCCGACGTCAACGATCTCGAGGCCAGCTGTTCCGAGACGGACAATCTGCTCGCCAGTCATGGTAGAGACGACACGTCCAGAATACTCGGTCGGATCGATTTCGGAGTAGCCATCATTGGGATTGGGGCTGTTCTGGTCGTCACTGGCCTCGTCGGACCCTGGTGCGGACGGGGACTGCGGCTGGTGGACAGATGAGTCGGCGTCTTCTGAGTGATCTTGGCTAGCGTCGGCATCAGAATCATTAGAGGAGGTGCCTCCTGAAGGAGTGTTGGTGTTCTCCTCCTGGTCGGTAGAGGCCTCAGAGTCCTCTGAGGGGTTACTTCCCGAACCAGCGTTGCTGTTCTCTGCCTCAGACCCGGGTCGTGGGCCATCCTGGCCAGCACTGGCATCAGAATCCTCGGATGGGGTGCTTCCAGAACCAGTGTCGGTGTTCTCTCCTTGAGCGCCAGGCTGTACCTCACCTTGGCCGGCCTCGCCATCAGAGGGAGTGCTTGGCGAAGCAGCCTCGTTATCCTCTGCATCAGAGCCAGCTTGCGAGTTATCCTGGCCGGCATCAGAATCCTTGGAGGGTGTGTTTGGCGAAGCGGCCTGTGTATTCTCCGCCTCAGAGCCGGATCCCTTCGTCGTCTTACCCCCCTGGTCACCTTCATTGCCACCTGCAGTCTGCTTCTCACCCTCTGCCTCGGTCTTACCAGGTGCTGGCTTTTCCTCTTCCTCCTCTGGAGCATCCTTGGTAGGTTCCGGGTTAGAGGGTTCTGCTTTGGTCGGTCCTGGCTCAGGGGCAGCGGTAGCCTTGGTCGATGCAGCTGTTGTCTTTGGCTTGTCATTGTCCGCCGTTGTTGCTGTAACCGGAATCAAGTTGTCAAGAGGCTTCACGGCATATGGAGGGTCGAAGAGTCCAAACTTGTTGTTTTTAATACCGCAATGCTTCCAGTAAGGATATCCCCATCGCTTCGCTTCGATGGGGACAGCCAGGAAGGGGTTGCAGCGAGTATCATCATCCTTGACAGGGGCTATTTGTGTTGCCAGATGGGACCTGTTGTAGTTGCCGTCGCAGTCTATTCCCAGGTCACTGAGATACAGTTGTCGGGTCTCTCTTCGTGTGGTCGTGTCTTGGGAATTGCTGTAGGGCACAAGGGTTGAAACCTGATCGAGATCAAAGCCGAAGATTGCTCGGCTGGTTGAGGGTCCAAGGGGACCACATTCATTCCAGCCGTATAGGGTGTTGACAATCATATAAACAGATGGAGAATAGCTACTATCATTAGCCGGCGGCTTCAGTGATGCCTGGATTAACTTGAACCTACAACGTGTAGTCCGTTTCGGTGTCGACGAATGTAGATGGGTACGAGTGGTTGCCAGTGGTTGGCCAGTAGATTAGATCGACAGTACCAGCATACCTACTCAGGGGTTAGCGGATCATACAACTTGTTTGGCGTGTCTACTCACATGCTACAGTAAGGAGAGTTCCAGAGAGTCTGGCCATCAGTGGTGTTGATGTATGAACAGGTGTTGATTGTAATGCCATTCTCGTCGATGGATGGGGCTGAAGTGATCGCAGAGCTTTCAGTTTGTGTTGTAGTGATACTAGCTGTCGAGTTCGAAGGTGTGATGGCAACAGCTGCGGCAGTTAGACAAAGAGTATCCAGGCTCGACGCGAGATTTTCATACCATAAACATGCTGAGTCCCGACGGTTAACAGAGCCATCAACGTCCACATCTTGAGAACAGAACCAATGTCGCGGGAAAATACAAATCGAAAACAAAACCAACAACTTGAGAACGAGTGAAAGTAAAGAGTGGCCCGGTCCTTGATGGTATAACTTAACTAGAAGACCGAAAGAAAGGAGCGACGGTGATCTTGGCAAACTCAACAGCTAAGCGAAGTTTAAAGTCGACAAAGGACAGTGCTCCGGTAAAGAGAACGAATAAAGGAGTTTCGTCCGCCAGCCCGGGGCCATTCACTGCTGCCTGTTGGTCAAGATGCGAGGAGTGTCAATGGTGGATACTGCGGCTGAGAATCAAGGTTAGTGAAGTGACAGCCTCCACCAGGCTCAGACCGCCACGCAGCCTGATCTGATGCTTCTCCCTTGAAGCGTCGGAGATTCACATCAAGCTAAGCCCTACGCCCGGTTAACGTGAGTTGACAGGCATAGGGGTTCTTTGGGGGCCAGAAACGTGAGACTACTATCCATCAAGGGACTAGCCAAGTTATCACGAACACAACAATTGGGTTGTAGACAACAATAACAACATTAGATTCAGACCCATGCTGTATGCCCGCTTGAAGATGTTGGGTTTTAATCCCTCATATATTGATACCTGCAGTTTTTGGTGTTGTGGTTGTTGGCTTCATGTCAATATTCCAGATAAGAAGAAAACCCGCTTCGGTTAAGACCGACAAGGGCGGGCCAAGACAGCCACACCGGCTTCTAGTGCTGATTCTGGATAAGTAAAAGCGGTCATATGGACACGAAGGAACACACTTGCTGCGGCGCGGGTTTAAATTACATCCATGCCAAGCCTATGCAGGCTGGCGGGTTAACTTCTTACCCCTGGGATGGTGCATGCCGACAGCCGAGCCTGATTTTCTGTTATGGACTCAGTCTCTCTTGTTAGGGTGGAAAATTTTGAATTCTGCTCTGCTCTTCTTTAGCATCAATGGAGGCAAATATGTCATTACGGCGGCATCATTTGGTAGGCGCAGTCACAAGTTTGTTGTTGGCCTTATTACCAGTTTCTCAAGCCAGCAGCCCTTCAGCAATAGTCATCCCCCCAAGTCAGTACTTGTAAGTCTCTTGTGCGCGAGCGAGCTGGGAAAAAAACCTTGGTCTAACACGTACCCAGCGAGGGGAATGATGGTCCTTGGAGTAGCTTCAACGTTCGAGTCGGTACAAAACACCAAGATGCCCGAGTTCTCGTGTCCACAGCCGCACCGGAGACATTGGTAATTCTTTCGGAATACGGCTGCTCAGAAAGAATCTTTGAGGATGTTCCTACGAACTGTGCTGTCTCGCGAGGCAATTTATTCAACCCAAACGAGTCGTCGACATGGCACAATCTTGGCATCTTCGGCATCAATGATGGAGAAGTCGGTCTGGGGGCAAATCTGGGATATCAACAGCCAGCACAGTTTGGCTTGGATGTCCTTGGTGTCGGCCTTGTGGATGGAAGTGGAGGTGTTACCTTGAAGAATCAAACTATTGGTGGTATTGCTACAGCATCTCCGTTCTATTTGTGAGTTGTGACTATCTATCATGCAGTCCCTGATAGCTGACTCCTGTCTAGAGGAATCTTTGGCATCAACACGCAGCCGTTGAACTTTACATCACTCAGCAACTTTTCTTCACCTTCGTTCATCACCACTCTTAAAGATCAAAAGCGCATTCCATCTCTCAGTTGGAGCTACACCGCAGGAGCAATCTACCGTGAGTGGCTGGATCTACTACATGTATCGATTGTTAACATGTTCCAGGTCTGAAAAAGGTTTATGGTCAATTAATCTTCTCCGGCTACGATACCTCTCGCTTCACCGAAAATGCCGTTACATTCACCATGGCTGACGATATCACCCGTGATCTTGTGGTAGCACTTCAAGCCATTACCTACAGCGGTGCCGATCAAGCCTCTCTATTATCTTCACCGATCAACATCTACATTGACTCGACTGATCCGAATATCTGGCTACCAAAGTCGGCCGTCAAAGCCTTTGAATCCGCATTCGACCTCACACTCGATGAAGATACCGACCTATACCTAATAAACGATACGCACCACAACTCACTTCTCAAGTCGGATGCTGAGGTCTCGTTTCGCTTGTCAGATGTTCTCGATGGTGGCGATACCGTCACAATCACGCTGCCTTACCAGGCATTCGCCCTCCGAGCAGAATATCCATTGGTTGAAAAGAGTAGTTATTACTTCCCTCTCAAGTTGGCCGCCAACGAGTCACAATACACGCTTGGACGGACCTTTCTGCAGGAAGCGTAAGTCATTCCTAGAACTCTTGTGATGTGGTTGACACTGACTATAGTATAGCTATCTAACGGCCGACTACGAGCGAGGCGTGTTTAATGTATCACAGTGTACATGGGATGAGGGAGCAGAGGAGAATCTCGTTACCATTCTTTCCAAGACCTCTCAGTCCAATTCGGATTCTGATGACAAAAAGAATTCAGACCCGTCAGACGACTCTTCCGATAACAAAGCACAGAACTCACTGAGTACTGGCGCAATCGTCGGCATCGTTATTGGAGTTGTCGCTGTTATCGCTGCTGTGATAGCCATCTTCATAATCCGGAAACGTCAACGACGCGCAAAGCAAGTACCGAAGGAGGAGACTCACACAGTCGCAGACTCTCCTGGGTTCGACTCTGGCAAGGCCGAATTGCACGCGGATGCTATCCCACACACGGAACTAATGGGTGACATTCATCACATCCATCAACTACATTCTGACTCGAAAGAAAGGGTAGACCAGACAAGAAAGGCTTCTCCGTTGTATGAGCTAGTGGGGAGCGAGGTGCCAAAAGTTCCGGCAGAGTATAGCGTTCAGCCATCTCCGGCTTTATCAGTGGCTGATGGTCTGGAAGGAGAAGACCGTTCAATCACTCCTTTGACAGTAAACAGCACCAAGAAGTGTGACAAACTTGAGGTTCCCAAGGCATGAACCGGTCATGCTGGGTTTATGTGGGCAGAGGGGATGCTGGCGTTGATCTGGAGCCGGGTATGTCATTCAGCCTCAAGGGCAAATCTATGTACATCTTTTTTCATCCATCTAATCAAACACGTCCATTACGTATCTCACGTTCCTCTGCTCATCAAACCACTTCTTAGCCTCCTCAAAACCCATCTCGCCCCCCGATCTCCTTTCCATCTCAGACTTCACCTTGATCATGACCTCTCTTACCGAATCAGCCATGGCCCTTGAGCCACAAACATACACGGTAGCTCCCTTCTCCCAGAGTTCAATAAACTCTTCCTTGTCTTGCCAGATCCGATCTTGGACATATTTACACCCGTCTCCGTGTCGGCTGTACGCTCGATGCACGCCAACTGCGCCGAGCTTCTCCCACTCATCAAACTCATCTCGGTAAAGATCATCTTGGTCAGGGGCGCGACAACCGAAGAAGAGAAGAGCTGGCGCGAGCTTGCGACTTGATTCGATCATGATAGCTCGTTGTTGAATGAAACCTCTGAACGGTGCAAGCCCTGATCCAGCGGCGATGCAGATTATCGGAGTCTGTTCTGGGTTTGACGGGAGGCTAAAAGCAGCTGGCGATGAGCGGATGGCTACTTGTAGCGTGTCGCCATCAGCTAGAGAGTCGAGATAGGAAGTTGCAACACCGTTATATGTGCCCTGGCCTGATAAAGCTGGCCCTTTGAGGACTGAGAAAGTGATTGTGGCGCGAGACTGGTTCCATAGTGGAGATGAGGAGATGGAGCTAGAGAGAGAAGTCAGCGAGCGGTAGAGCAACGTGAGAATGAGACACTTACTATTGACGGGTCCGTATGGATGGCAACATCTGCAAGAAGTCTCCAATAGGCAGGTCAACAGAGGGATATCGTTCCAGGATTTCCAGAACTGATACACGCTTGTTGCTAATCTCTTCGACATATGCTTCCTCGGAGAGAGAGGTCAGAGCGGCCTTGGTCTCTGCATCAGATGCAGCCTCGGCGACGGCAAGAAGGTTCTTTCACGGTTAGTTCGGTCTCTGTCTTGTCTGTCTCTCTCTAGTCTTTTACTTACCCTCTTCGTGGCTGGTTGGGAAAGCTCAACGTAGGAGCTCAACACATCTAGCGCTGACACAGACGTGTCAGTAGGAAGTACGGTCGGTGTACTGCTTGAGATTTCCAAATGAGCATCCATTGGAAGCTTGAACCTCCTCAGTGCCCGTCGCACAACTTCCTGAGGATTGATGGGCAAAACAGCAAGGTAGTCTCCCGCTGTGTACTGAGTGCCTTCGGGTAACTGCACCTCAATGTGTTTCTTTCTGGACTTTGTATCATCGCCGCTCGTGAGCGTCTTGGTCTCGATAACCGTCGCCTCCTTGACATCTTGACGAAGTGTAAGAGTCCTAAAGTTAGAGCTCTTGACACTCAATCCCTTTTCCGTAGAACTCTTCTTGGACTCAGAGTTGTAGCGTGCCTCGAGGGCAGGCCATAGAATCTTATCCTCCCATGCCTCAAAGTCACTAAAGACCATGTTCTCAGATGCATCGGTAAGACCAATGTCGACGATCCGAGTAGCACCAAGCTGCTCAAGAGTACGATCCACTAGCTTGGGAATGCGGTGGAAGGTCTGCACCCAATCCTTGTGACCACAGCCAAAGACGGCGTACGAGACATCCTTGAGTGGTTTGGTCTCTTGATCAGCCTTCTCAACCCAGGCAACAAAATGTCCAGCATTATCGGGAGGTTGGCCTTCGTATGATGCTGTGATGATGACAACGGGTTGATCTGTGGGCAAGTTTCCATTTGCCGTATCAAGACAGTCAACCTTGGTGACGTGGAACCCATGCTCTGCAGCATCAGTCGCAACTCTCTGCGCCAAAGATTCACATGTTCCACTATTAGATCCGTACAAGACCGTCATAGGGACACCATCCTTAGCATCGGCAGACTTGCCATTCACCCCATTCGCCTCTTCTGTTTCAGAAACAGGCAAACCAGCCAGACGACGCTCAAGTGTCGTTGGGGTAAGGTTATCCCTTAGGATCGCCCTCATGTGCATATCCTTGGGCTTGATAGTCAATGTCTGCTTGAAGCCAAGCTCATAGCTAGGATCAAGAACAAAGTTGAAATTCTGCAAGAGCATGACCATGACAAGTAGAGCTTCCTGCCAAGCAAAAGGTCTTCCGATGCAGGCTCTCATGCCGTTGCCAAAGGGTTTCCATGAGTTGGGGAATTCCTTGTTTAGCTTAGCAAAGTTTTCGTCAAACATGCGCTCCGGTTTGAACTCGTTTGCATCGTCACCAAATACTGTAGGGTCGAGTTGTGACTTGGCGAGGAGGTTGAGGATGGTTTCTCCAGCTTTGACGGGGTACTTGCCCCCAAGCAGGGTATCCTCGAAAGCCTCGACAGTGAAGAGAGGAATGGTAGCGTTAAGACGAAGGGTTTCTCTCAGAACACCGTTCAGATATGGCAGCTTGGAGAGATGTGCAACCTGGATGGGTCCTTTGCCGACGACTTCATCCACCTCTTTCTGAGCCAGCTGGTAAGCTTCTGGATGTGTGAGAAGCTGATAGAAAGCGAACGAAAGGAGTCCCGAAGTGGTTTCGTGTCCTGCAATGAGGAAGGTGATCAAGTTGTCCATGATACTTTCGTCCGTCATCTTCTTGCCAGTTTTCGTATCAACACCCTCTAGCATCGCCGTCAAAAGGTCCTTTCGCGTACTTCCACCCGCTTTTCGTGCGTCGAGAACCTCCTTGGCGGTGCTTCTCATGGTTTCGATATCCTGCTGGTACTTGCGGTCGCGCTCACGGTAGACAATTCCAGGTAGGGGTAGTCTTCGAGGCTTTTCTCCAGCCTCTGTGAGAAAATCACCCATTGCTTCGATAAATGGGTGCAGGACCGGAGAGTAGTAGCTGTTGAATCTGTAGCCCATGGAACACAAGGCCAGTGTGTCGAGAGTGAGGCGAGTAAAGTCGTCTGTCACCATTATGGGAGAATCTGGTCCGTATCGCGCCCACTTGAGAGCTAGCTGAGAGGCGATGTCGTGCATTTCGTCAAACATGCGTTGGATAGACAAGGGACCAAAAGCTGGCATCAGCACTCTGTGAGCGATGCCCCAGTTCTCCTCTCCAAGCTTCGCCTGCGCTCAGGTTAGAGTATGCTCTGTCAGTGTTGCCAGGCTACTTACAGTAAAGAGGCCATCGTGAACTCCTTCTCGAATTTCCTATCGAATATCAGTCTCAATCCGACTGGCTAAGAACAGGTCAAAATTTACCGTGAGTGCTGAATTGACACACTTCTTGAACCGCTTCTCATTGCACGTCTCGTTGACCAGAGCTTGCGTGGAAACAATGACGACAGTTCGGCCGGGGAATTTGAGACGGTAAATCTCGCCTTGCGATAAATGAATGGTTAGCTGATTCTAGTTGCTTCTCATTTACGAGGGCACTCACCGTGCTGCTCAGCAAGCGACACCATAGACCCCAACGGAAATTCAGGATCAATTGATTTAATGTTGCCCAGTAGCGGCAAGCCCGAAGGCGTTGGAATCTCGACAGTCTCAGCCATGATGTTTAGTTTGAAAAAGAAGAAAAGTCCGTTATTTCCGCAATCTTTTATGCTACAGACACGAAACCCCTGGATCAAAGTTTTTTTTAGATGCCTCGGCACATGGCAAATGCATTGGCCAGTGCCCTTTTTTCAAACTTGTTATCTTCCCTAGCTCAACAAGAAGAGCCTCATCATTTTTATCGGTGGTATAACCCTTGGAAGCAATATCTCCGGTTTCGTATTGACGTGTCGGTCTAATTTGTTGGGTCACCTCCGATGTGGGTTCCACTTTGTCCCGGAGTGCCGAGGTCGAGGGGGCGATCATCGGAGTTTTCTAGAATGTTACCAAAATACATAAAGTCCGGGCCTTGGCGAGATATGATCCCTTTTTATTTGCGGTGTTTCTTCCGAGGTGGGAATCATCTCCGAGATAACGACATCTACCACTTCCAACCCAATGGCATCATGACGAACACCGAAATCAGACCCTAGGAAGAATCTCCTGAAAAGTCATCAGGTATGAAAGTCGCAAAAGGCGTCCAAAAAGCCGAAAAAATCCCTGTCGACGCAAAATCGTACCCCTCAGAATCATCAAGCCATTGTGCACTCTCAATCCCCTGTGTCTCAGGCACAACAGTCGGATCTCGTGAGATAGCCTCACCTTCTCTTCGAGTCTTTTCAACCATGTTCCTCGCGCGGTCGAATAGCGTGTACGCCGCGTCGGCGGAGATATAAGACTTGCGCATTTCATCAAGAGCTAGCATGCAGAGTGCTAGGTTGTGCTTTGCTAGCTGACTAGTCGATTGCTTGGATGATGTTAGTTCAAGTAGGTGTACTTGCATTGGCGGACCAAGGGAAAGGACTCTGGTGGACCGTTAGTGGGACAGTATGACAAGGTTGAGGGCACTTACGCAATTGTCTGAGAGAACTTTATCAGATCTTCCGCCATCATCGAGTTGACAGCACTGGTTGCGTCAGAAGCCGCGGCCCGAAGCTTATTGTTTGCAAACGTCTGCCAGGAATTGACATCATCCGCAGAAACCCCTTGTGGCGGTTCACGGAGAAATGGTCGATAAAGAGCTATGATTGCTGCCCTGTGCCAAATTAGCTTGTGCCCCATTGACCATCCACAAGACTCACTGGATGTGCAGCCGAAATTGATACAAGTGGGATGCTAGAACTGGACTTTGGTCATAGTTTCCGTCCGGGAACCAGTTGACACGAATCTCATTCTCATCTCTAGCAATGTCGTCTCTCGAGGGCTTTGCTCCTTTGATGGCATAATTAGTCGACAGTATTCTTCCCAAGACACGTGTTGCTCTGATAAGCCCGAGCCACATCCCAAGCAAGGTACCAAGCTGCTCGGGCAGGTAGGCCTGATACTCTGGTGAGCACACGGGACTGGTGTCACATGGTCCAGGCATCGGAGTCGAGCAATGATCCAGAGAGATCCTCAGTGGCCGACCCTGACCTAACGAGAGCCAAACTTCACGGTAGTAGATACACCACCAGAGACGGCGCCATGATGGTTGAATGCCCTCACGTGCCGGGGGTGTGAGCATGTGTAGGCCGATGGTATGAGAAAGACTAATGGCAATGCCATTCCAGTGCCAGGGACCCATGCGATCTTCAGCGTTGGCGTAAAAATGTCCCATGAGGAACACGGACTGAATAAGTGTGATCTTGCTCTTCTCATAATCTGCATCATACAAGGTCTATAAGATTCTTAGCAAAACGAAATGAAGAAGGTGGGTGGGAAAAGTTTGAAACCTCAACTCACCTTGGCTCGCTGATATGCCGTCCGCTTGAACGCAAGCTGAGAGTCATAAAAGCTTTCCGCAAATAAACTGTCGTCAACAAACTAAGAGCTGTCAGAGCTGCTCATAATCAATACCCCGTAAACATACACTCGCGGCAACCACAAACATGCTCCACAGAAGCAACAAGCTGAGATGACCTTTGCTGTACTTGTTAAGAAAGTCCTCGGGGTCTAGGACTGGCTCAAACGGATGAGCGTGGTAGAAGTAGGCTTTGACAAGAGCTTCTCTTAGCACGCGGGAGGGCAAAGAGAAGCATCCCTTGAACCGAAGGTACTGTATCTCCTCTGGTCGAAGAGACTCCATGGAAGGCATAGCCACGAAGGCATGGTTGCTATTTGATAACCGTTGGGGCTTGCAAATGTCAATTACAAAGGCAGGACCTCTTTTATCGCCTATGTCTTGTCAATCTCACTAGTTGTCAAGGTTAATGGATGGACTTACCTGGGTAGAACGGCACTCGGTCGCCATGACTCTCACCCTCTTCCAGGCTCTCGGCCCATGCTGACGTGTCATTGGCGATCGCAGATGAAGCCGGCGTATCGAAAGTTTCGATTTGCTCTGGGTGGTTAGCTTCTGTGGCTGGAGCTATCGCAGCTTCGTAACTGGCGACCTCATGGCCGATGATGATGGTTTCCCGACTAGCTTCATCAGGAGAGTGATTTTGAGCCTGCGGTAAGTGGCTTGATGACGCATTGCCATCTATCTCTGCAGATTGCTCCCATTGGGGTGGCTGATAGTCTGTTGCTACAACGACAGTGCCTTGTTGTGGGCTCTCGGTTTGCGACGTAGAGACTTCTGGGGTTGGTTGTCCTTGTTGCGAGGGCCCGGGACTATCTTGCGCAGGCATCTCAGGCAGAAGGTCCGTATTTCTATAACCAATTAGTAACCTCAACCACCCTGACATCATAGGCATGCTTGCCTTCTCCGCTTGCGGCTCTGTATCTCGCAAACAACGTTGTCGACGGCACAGTTGGCGCATGGGGGTCCAGACAAGGTGACGGTGCACCTGACCTTGCGAGCATTGCAAGCCTTGCAGGCTACGTGGGCCCGCCTATGTGGTCTTTCATTACTTAGCGGCATCGCGTCTATCGCCTTGAGCCTGGTCGTGCGAGGATGAGGATGGAGCTGTCAGGAGGAGATGGCCGAGGTAGTTAATCTTGTAAGCGGGATCTAAGCTTTGACTGCTAGTCGGGGGATTAGGTAGTTAAGCGAGTTATGCAAATCCTCACTACCTAGCGTTGGACTACAATATCTATCCACCAGTTCTATCTATAAATAATGATAGCCAAATGATTCAGTAATAAGTCTATACTAAGTCATATTTTATCTTTTTCATCTTTTTTTTTTATCATAGTTTGTGGTTGGTAACTCTCCCGTAAATATAGAGCAAATCTACCTCGGTGCATCAGCTCCCACTGGTCGAGGCCAATGAGAAGACCGAAGTATCCGGTGAATGTTGAGCATCAAATGTATACGCCCTTGAAACAAGGAATACGAAACCTGGCATCATCAAACTCCGCATCAAGGATCTTGTTGGGATTCAAGTCCGCTCCGCCGCAGCTGCCAGACCCAAGCCGGGACTTGAATCACCTCGGCCAGATGTGGGTCTGACTGTCTTGGCCAACTCCAACCACATATCACGTACCTACCTAGAGGTATTCACAACACAGGCCTCGACATTCAACATGGCACGTTCTTTATTCTGTACCTCGATACCTCAAAGGCCTCGGCAACCTTGGATATTACCCCGCCTATCATGTGGATTTCCCGACCATAGTACATATATATCTTACTCTCTAACGTCTAACTTGACCTGAAACCATCACTACAACCAAAGCAATCAAGATGGCGTCGTCTACTTCTCCTGCCTCATACTCCTCTCTCTCCTTCAAGGATATCTCAGTCTCCTATGTTCCTGCAGATTCGCCCACAGTAACCAAGGTTCTCGTCGTTGCCTTGAACCGGCCCACCAAGTACAATGCTGTGACCGAAAACCTCCTCAATGAGCTCGAGGCTGTCTACAACCTGGTCAACAGCGACGAAAGAATTCGTGCAGTTGTTCTTACCGGAAACGGAAAGGCTTTCTGTGCAGGAGCCGACTTGGAGGTCGGCTTTGGCGGATTGCTGGCTCATAAGAAGAGCCCAGAAGCTTTCAACGAATTCAGAGATCAGTATGCTCATCCTTATGCCAAGCAAGCTTCATACGACTAATCATTCAGGGGTGGCCGAGTTGCTCTTCTCATTGCAAAGTGCGTCAAGCCAACCATTGTGGCGATAAACGGCCCAGCAGCTGGAGTTGGTCTCACCATCACTCTCCCCGCGACCATCCGTGTTGCCTGGTCAGAAGCCAAAGTCGGTCTGCCATTCTCACGCCGAGGCTTGACTCTTGAGTCATGCAGCGCTTTCTTCCTCCCCAAGCTCATCGGTCTGTCTAATGCAATGCATTTGACGACCACGGGCTCGACCTATCTTGCGTCTGATCCGCTTGTGAGCGGCTTGTTTTCCAAGCTACTTCCTACGCCACAGGAGACCGTCTCTTATGCGGTCAATCTTGCGGCTGATATCGCGGAGAACACTTCACTGGCTAGTACGAAGTTGATGCGGGACATGATGCTCTACTGCCCGTCCACACCAGGGGAGACACATATCTTGGATTCCAAGATTTTCCTTCACTCAGTCGGTACTAAGGATAATGTGGAGGGCATTAAAAGCTTCATGCAGAAGAGAAAGCCTGAGTTTAGCGGAACTGTAAACCCTGATGAATTTCCCTCCTGGCCGTGGTGGGACACTGCAGAGGAGGACGAGAAGAAGGTGAAGGGCGCGAAGCTCTGAGAGTTGAAACAGAGAGTTCTAAACTCTCTTTTTTTTGTATACCTGGACATAACACTGAAATTGAACTGGTGATCCATTGGGAGTCACTGGATTGACCGCATTTCTTAAATATCAGGTGTCCCTTTCGTGTCTATACCTAGCTCTAGAAATGCCGCCAAGCTCCTAGGAGAAATCGTCAAGGTTGCATCGACTGATCAACGTGTCTTTACTATTTATCTTTTCTTATGTAGCTTTAAGTAGTACTTCCCAAGCCTTGTGCACACTATTATTCGTTGAGCTTGAGCAGTTTCGTCTCGCCGATGAGTTGGACTATTCAAGAGGACATATCAAACAGGCGATCTATTATATATACTATACACTCTAAAGACTAAAAACACTGAAATCTACTCTTGTCTATCCATCTCTAATCACCGCCCATAAAGCTTCACACTTGAGCACATAAGCTCCATCCATCCATTCTAAGCATCGACGTAGCACAAAACCCAGCCAAACTCAACGGGGTTGGTGCTAACATGAGCAGGCTTCTTCTTGGTGAACACATCACTACCACGCTGAGTGCCAACACTGTCCTTGTACATCTGGCATTTGACCTTGTTAAGGTCGACATCCTGACCCTCAGGGAGGTCAACAAAGACACCGCGGACTTCCAGGCTGGTCATTCTGTAGTCCATGTGCGTGAGGACGCCAAAGGGGACCATGATTGACTTGTAGCCGTCCGCGTTCATGGCGAAGACGTCTGCGGTCGCGCTGTATTTCTTTGTGGCGGCGGGGGCGGCAGTCGTGGTGGAGGCGAGGGTAGCGACGACGGCAGTGAAGATGGTGGTGAAATGCATGATGATGATGGTCTTGGGTAGAGGGATCTTGTAGTCGTAGGCTTGGTTGTTGATGATATAGGTGATGCGGTTGATGTGGTTGCGCGCTGTTGTGAGTGTTGTGTTTGTTGTAGGCGAGGTAGTTGTGTGGTGTTGAGCTTGTGGGTTGAGTCTGGTGGAATGAAGAATTATCGCAACAGCTAAAGAGCTCTTTTATATGTCGAGGCTCACCAGTCTTTCTCGTGATCTCGAGTTCTGATTCTCTAATTTTAGGTCACGACACTCATCTATCTGCATCTGTCGTCTATCTTCAACCTAAGCCCTACTGATACGGCAGATGGCCTGTGGACTACCACTGCTGACTGCATCAAATCACACAGTTCACAACGTTACGAGAGTGCGAGCCAGGGAACCCCGGGCTGTGGCTGCGGTTGTCGAGGCTTAGCGAGTGCGGGTGCGTCGATCATCCCCACATGGAATCAGTCTAGAACACCTCAGGACCACTGCACGATACTCCTCCAGTCCCTCGGACATTTTTATTTTTAGCTTTGCAACGTAGCATTGCTACAATATGCTCTTTATCTGATCTGCCGCGAAACCATCGTTGTTGCACCTCATGCTGAGTTACACGGTCTACGCATCGGGCGGCCCGACATACGGGATGACGTCCTTCTGGACTTGCGGGTCCTTATGAAGGCAACCACCCTCATACGAGAGACATCACGCCATGTCTAGTAAGTAGTCTGAATTACCCAGTATTGTTATTGCGTCCTTTCAGCCGTATAGAAGATAGTTTCTTGCTATCCATTTGTAGTGCCATAGCATTTCGTTAAACTTGATTTATAGCTTTCATAGGTAGTCACCTAAAGGCTGTTAAAAACGGACGCTTGAGTGCCTACTAGGTTAATGCGGCTGTGTAGCATGGAACCCAGCACATACCTCACATATGATTACAGTCTTGTATTCTCTGAAAGCTTTCTCCCCAGACTTAAAATTGTCGACTCAAGGAATTTGGGGGCTCGGTATAGGGTAGGAACTTGCACACGACTGACAAGTTGTTATTACCCTTGATATTCCTGACGCGGCCTCCTCATATAGGTACCTTAGCAAAGGCACGACTAGGTGGAACGTCATTGTCAAAATTTGAGAGACTTCATAGCTTGAAACTTGGCGATTGATGCGAAAAGGGTGTTTGGTTACCGTTATGTTTAGACACGATGTTGTTTATTTTCTAATAAGTCCATCTGAACCCTGGGCAAGGTTGGTTGGCCGCCTGATCTACTACTGCTGCAATTCTCGATACGGCTGTTGTATTTCTGTTGAGTTAGTCTAAAGCCCCTGCCACGGGACCTCGAGCTCTCGGATTGATGTACGGATTCCAATATGTAAATCTCCTTGCTTGCACGCGTGGGAGCCATGACCCCTTTAGGGAAGGCGTCGCGCTGTTAAGCGCGCCCAGTGGGTCTGAGTGCCTCAGATAAAGGGTGTCCCCGGCTTAAATAAATCATATACACGGTATATATATATCCGAGGGTCAATCCAACGAGTGGTATAACAATAAGTAAGCCCGGATAAATATCTCTCCATGCGTAGCATTAACCCCCGCCTTTTATGCTAGGTGGCATGGTTCCTTGACGAACTTATAAGATCCCCCTCATCCTTAACTCCAGGTCTTTTTAAATTTACCTTTTCATATTAGGTGTGTATCTATTAGAAACCTATTCTTGATCTTTTGAAACATATTTGCCGCTCTCCACAGCCAGTAGAGTCAAAGCCACCTTGACAAAATGCCTTTTCCATACAAGACTGTCCTCATCACTGGTGCCACATCTGGTATTGGCTTGGCGCTCGCAGAGAGAATGATCCAAGCCGGCATTTTTGTCATCGCCGTGGGCCGGCGCAGTGACCGACTCAACGAGTTGGTGGCTAAGTACGGTTCCGAGAAGGTGGCTGCTGAATCATTCGACGTGTCGGACCTGGATAAGTTGCCTGGGTGGGTCGAGAAGTAAGCATGCGATTAAGTAAACTCTGAAGGTGATGAAACTGACGTGTTTAGAATGACAAAAACCTACCCTTCTATCTCTAGCATCGTTCTAAATGCTGGCTTCCAACGCGCCGTCGACTTCACCAACCCAGGTGCCATCTCGTTACCGTCACTCACTTCGGAGATGCAGACAAACTATCTCTCTCCGTTGAGCACACTCTCCCTCTTTCTCCCACATCTCATTTCTCTGGGAAAGAACCCTGAAACACCAGCGTCTATCGTCCTCGTTTCTTCCGGTCTTGGTATTGTTCCCATTTCGCGCTGCGCAAACTATTGTGCCACGAAATCGGCCATACACTCCCTTGCTTGGTCTCTCAGGTCCCAACTTTCAGCCCCATCGAGTCCAGAGACGCAACATATTAGGGTGATTGAAATCATCCCGCCAGCTGTGCAGACCGAGCTTCACTCATCGCAGCCTGATCTTGTGGAGGCAGGCCAGGCGAACATTGGGGTTCCTTTGAAAGAGTTTGCCGATGAGACGTGGGAGCTTATGACCGCCGAGGAAATCACGCCTAATGACGAGATAATTATTAAGCTTGTGGGGGAAAGATGGGGTGCCATTGAGAAAGAGAAGAGAGATATGTTTCGAGTTTTTGAGAACATGCTCAGGAAGACGACGGTAAAGGACAAAGAAGATGCTTGAGCCATTTGGCGTAGAGGCTGCTAGAGACTACCTAGACTCTACCTAGTTAGACATATTATGGTAGGAAGATAACTTAATGTTTATCAGGTAGCCAAAAGCACTTAGTACAGATAGCCTACGATTTCTAGGTATTTTTATTTCTTATATAAAAATTAAAGTAATTAAATATTCTTAAAACGTATAACCTTGTATTATATAAATAGATATAAGCCTTTTGCTATAAGTACTAAGAAAGCTAAAAAAAAAGGCTATTATATTAGTATTAGGATATAATACTATAATATATTAGAAATGTGTTCTTTATTATAGTTGAAGTCGGGATAACCGATGACCAAGATCGTGGAATGGGCAAATACCCACGGTGTCCCCTGTGCTCGCGGCACAAACGCGGCCTTTTTCCTTTGGGCCGACCTCGGCAGTGCCTGGAAGCAGCATAACCCAGGAGTCATTGATGAGGGTCTTGACGATTTGTTGATGAAGCTCTTCCTAGACCATAAGGTTTATGTATCTTCTGGAAAGGACTTTGGCTGTGAGAAACCTGGGTGGTTCCGGATTGTGTTTTCGCAGGATGAAGTTCAGTTGAAGACTGGCTTGGAGAGAGTCACTACCGCCCTGGGGTCCAGGGGAATTGCCAAGCTACAAGTGACGAGAAAAGTCGCAAGGAATATTAGCCCAGTTAGGCCTATATATGTCAGGTTTCGTATCCCAAGAGAATGGAAGAATGGAGATTCAGGGGCTATTAACTTTTTCAACAGCATGCTATGGCCTTAATCTAGATCTGGCCACAATCCCAACCCTTCCCACTCATCGCGCGACAACGCATCCGGCTCGTAATGTGGCTTGGTTGGCCAATAATCCGAGTCAAGACCAACATCATTCGGCCACATTTCCTCAAGAATCTGCCAGATTCGTCGACGATTGGTAAAACCCGGGGGAACATGCAGTCCGACCGTCTCATGGCTCCACAAATAGCCCTCCTCATCTCCTTCATATCCACGGTCTGAGGGCTGTGCAGGACTTAAAACCTGCCGAGTAATCTTTTCCCAGTTCCACTCCTCTGTTTCAGACGGCTCTGAGTAAGTCTTCTTGAGGACCTGTTCTGTATCGAGATCCCAAAGGAAAGGGATTTGGAAGAATATCTGCTTCCATAGAGATTGGGGCATCATGTAATTGCAGTCAACGGAGATAGAACCCATCTGGAACCACGGCACAAGCTCATTCTGGATCTCTGCTGGTAATGCTGCGAGACGGCTCTTGAACTCTTGCGTTGACTTGCTCAAGGGTATTGGAGTAGTTACCCGGCTGATTGGTTCCAGATTAGAGAGCAGTTGGGTTGTCAAGTCAGGAATGTTGATGGGGTTATGGTTCCACTGTCCGACGAATTAGTTACTGACAGGCTCTTAGAGTTTAGGATTACTTTACCCATCCTTCCCACTCATTTCCAACGCTGACTATACAAGAAAAGGGAACAAAGTAACGATCAATCGAAAACTGGACTTCTTCACCAGCCTTGGACGTCGGTATATTAGGGGGGAAGTTGAATGAAGGAGTCTGTCGTGTGCCACCATCACGTAACTCACGTCGAGCACAGCGACGTTCGAGTGTCATCCAAAGATCACCCAGTGAATGAATCCGAGAATTGGACGAGGTCTCCATGACGCGATTGGCCAGATCTTCACAAGCAGGATGCATCCCAACGAATAGCCCAAATGGAGCAAGCTGTGCCGAAGCGGCGTCAGACTGATCAGGCAGGGCTATGAGGTGAGGGTACACCCGTCGTCCATCCGGGACAAGTATTAGGCCCGGTAGATCATCGTCTTTCTCGGCAATAAAACGACGGACTGCATCGTCGGGAAGGTCTAGGGACTGGGGTTGACTGAAAGGCCAGTGTGGGCCAGACAGGCAAACCGCGATTGGTTTCGAATCATCAGGTGGGATCGGCAATTCAAGATTGATACCGCAGATTGTGCAGACGCAAATGTTGTTGGATGCCATAGTCGCTTGTTGTATATCAAGGAAGGTAAAGTGAGGGACATGAGAAGGATAACGAGAGTGCCTGAGATGAGGTGTTCCGACTTTGCCAAAAGCTTCGGAATGATAATGGGGGAGGTTGGGCGAGTTCGGCTAAAAAAATGTGAGTCTGCGGTGATTCACAGGTGAAGGCAAGGATCACAGAGGGGCCCGCAGCCGCTTCGGCTGTGAGTCAGGCCACCCGAATCCATGAGATCCATCTTGTGTCGATGAAACATGACGTTAAATAGGAATGACTTTAATAGGTTCAATAGTCATGTCGCTACTAGAACCTAGTTAGTTGGCTGCCGTGGTGTTCTGAACCGCCAACACTCTCAACGCCGGTACGGTTGTCTCTCGGAGAACAAGACGACCTGACGAGACAATTGGCTACTGGTATTGAAATGTTCAAGGTTCCCGACGCGATCATTGCTCTCGAGAATTAGAAATAGTGAATCTACTCAAGGTTGTCAGCAAAAATAAGCATCATTTAGCGACATTCAGCTCCCTGCCGCGTTGCAAAGCGACCTAGCTGCTGCTTATAACAATCGCAAGATTCCTGAAAGCCATCTTGTCCCTTAGAACGCTAGAATAAACAACCTACAGAACCCGAGCCACCTTCGATAAATTGGCCGCACGGTCCCGGTCAGTCGTCAACATTCGCACGCTGTGTATTGTGGGGCTCCGGTGTCCGAAAACCCCGTGTCCCGAGCCCCCCAGCAGCAGATGAGGTGCCATTGATCTCCGGGCCGAGTATCCTGGACGCGTTGATGACCCCACAAAGTTGGGCCCACGACTGGGTTCTACGGAAGGTCTTCCGTCGACGCGCGCCTCCTCACAATCGCCCAGCTCCTACGAGAGCGGTGTTTGTTCGCTTCGGTATTAGCTAAATAGGATTATGGCTATTGATATCTGTCGTCTCCAACAAATGTCGTCTTCCACAAAGGCACATACGACCAGCATCCCTCTCGTGTGTCGTATAGGATGGCGGAATTCCTTCTGGTCTCAACCTAGTCGTCATGTCATCATGCAAGAGAGCTAAATAATAAGGTTAATCATACCTAGGCGGTAGCTCGAACCGGAGGCCGAGGATCCCGCTGGTTCGGAGCCAAGACTAGAACTAGTCAACATTTTAAAGCTCGGGCACAGCCGAATGCCATGTGCGCGGCACTTGAACCTTGACTAATTCGGAAAGGCATGATGAGTGTAAATGTAGAGTCGCCACGTCTGCACCAATGGTAGCGACGAGCCCTACGCCATGATATGAAATGCCGAGAATAGATCCACCTAAATAGACAGCAGCTCGGACATTCTTACTGAATCCAGTCACGGGAGCGGTGGAAGAATCCGGTGATATCCTAGTCATGACCCAAGCCAGAACGTCATACCAGGCCGGCTCAACAACACACACATTGGGACCTGAAGGATGGTTTACATACACTTGCTAAACCGTTAAAGACCCCAACCGGCCAATCAGCCAACACGACCAAGGGTATCAAAATCCACCTTCAGGTCCTAAAGTGATCAGTATATACGGTAAACATCACAACATTTAGAATGAACTGATCAGATGAAGCTTCTCGGACTGTCGGTCTTCACGGGAGAAATAGAGAGATATGATGTCGTCAGCTTCGACCTTGGCGTTGTGTAGAAAATAGGTATAAAAACTTGTAAATGTCTGTAAATTTCCTATTGCATTCTTCACCATCAGACTTTCAACATAATCTACTCCTCTACATCTATTCTCGCTCTACCAATGCTCCCATCTTCAAACCTCATTGAACTGATCCTCCTGGCCGCAGCAGCCACGGGGATTAGCGCAACCCCTCTCGCCCCTCTCGCTCGTCAAGATCTCCGGTCTTGTCTTTCCAGCGCCGTCGGCGGTGACGCTGCGAGAGCACAGTTCCAAGATGAGCCGGATTTCATTTCCAAAGACGTCAATTATCACAACCTCAACTTGCAGTACAAGCCGTTCGCGGTTCTGTATCCCAAGACAAAGGATGAGATCTCTGAGACGCTGGCTTGTGCTGTCAAGCATAAGCGCAAGGTTCAGCCCCGAAGCGGTGGTAGGGACTTTATCAACAAGTGTAAGTGAATTGCATATGATTAAAAAATTCGAGGGTTGGTTGTTGTTAACACATAACTTTCTTCTAGGCTTGGGAGGTGCTGACGATGCTATCGTTGTCGACTTGAAGCACTTCAACCATCTCAGCGTCGACAAGACGACGGGCATCGCAACCGTCGGACCTGGGAACCTGCTAAAAGACCTCGTCGAAGGCCTCAACAATGCCGGACGCTTCATGCCCCATGGATCTTCCCCGACTGTTGGCGTCGGCGGCCTTCTCGCAGTCGGTGGCATTGGCTATACCTCTCGGGAGAATGGCCTTTCCGTCGACGTCATGCAAGAGGTCGAAGTTATCCTTGCCAACGGCACCGCCACTCGCGCCACCAAGAATAGTAACAAAGACCTATTCTGGGCCATGAGCGGTGCTGGAGCCAGTTTCGGCATCGCAATCGAGTTCAAGTTCCAGACCAAGCCAGTGCTCAAGGAGCTCACCACTTTCAGCTACAACTATTCGACCACCGACAAGGCCCTCCTTACTCGCGCTATGAAGGCCTTTAACAAGTTGGCGTCGGATCAGAGCATGTCTCGAAAGCTGAGCGGATCCGGCATTCTTGCCAAGAACAGCTTCTACGTGAGCGGTGTCTTTCTAGGCCCCAAGAAGGACTTTGATGCCATCAACTTGGACAAATACTTCCCATCAGGCGCTACAAAGACCTCCCGCGGTGGTGTCTCTTGGATCGACTACATGAGCGGCCTCTTCCGGGCTGCTAGCAACGTTCCGAGCCAGGCTTACTCCTACACAAAGGATCTCGCTGTTAGTGGTAGAAATGTACCATCTGACTCGGCTGTTGAGAGATTTGTCGAATTTGTACAGACCACCGACTCTGGAGCCAACCACTGGTCTTACCTCTTTGATTGGTACGGCGGTGCTGTCAACGATGTGGCCACTGGTACTACACCCTTTCCCCACCGCGACCTCCGCTACTTCATGTCGGCCTATGCCAACACGGCACAAGAAACAGGCGAGAAGACGATGAAGTTCATTGACGACTCGGTTCTTGCGCTTCAGAACAATAAGCCAGGTAATTACTTGCACTACGCTGGTGTACCCAATTTGCGACTTGACGGCAAGGCTCAGGAAAAGTACTGGGGCTCTAACCTTCCCAGACTTGAGAAGATCAAGGCTGCAGTTGACCCCGATGACCTCTTTTCCACTCCTCAGAATGTTAAGCCCCGTCAGTAAGAGGGGTCTTGTCCCGGCTCAGCCGATGTATAGTCGGAGGTACTGTCCTTAATCATTCAGACACATGTCACCCGCTACTCCTTCTTCTCTTCAACTTTTCTCTTCTTTTCATGGCCCGACCTCTCTAGTAATGCTGTGTAGATTGACTACAAAACAAACATGGAGGAATGGCATACATTACATATATATATCTACACTCCCTCAATTCTGTTAATAGATAGCCAAGTTACAGCATGTTCCGTGCATCATATATAAACTCCGTCGTGCCGTAGTGTTTCTGTTAGTACGCAAATAACAAAAGTCATTTTAATATTTTCGGTCCACGGTCATCCTAGAGCCTGCGCCTGATTTAGTGGTCATGTTTCTTGACACAAGCTCGCAAGGATTCCTTAATCGCCTCGGCTTCATAGTCATTGGCCTTCGTACAATGATAAGAGGATAGGCGATGAAAAGAGATGGATTTCCCACTAATATTCGCTTGTGATAGTAGAAGATTGCGGCTGGGTGAGACATAAACGCCATACCGCATTGGCTCTCTATACTGGCTTATACTCATATCAACACACCTTGATGTGACCTTTGCAGTCGCTTATGAGACCGTAAATATGGCCAGAGATATTTAACACGGTGTGTGGGCATGTGTACACGACAGTAAAGGCAATCACGTCACTCAAGGTAGGAGAGGATGAGGAAAGTCAGTGATCCAGCCTGAGCACTACAATCAGATGATAAACAAGGAAATATAATCATCGGAGCTCAGATTTGTGTACTATTCGATAGCAATATGGAAGAATGTTTCCTCGGCTCAGACAGCCAACGGCCTGTCCTTGCGCCAATCACTTCAGCATATCCAGCTACAAGACGCGCTTACGCCTACTCATTCAGCAGTAAGGTAGTAGCGGGTTTGAGCAGCTACCAGGAATAAACCCTTGCTTTACTTGTGGCAAATCTGATTCAAAGATCTGAGCAGATGGGTCCAGAATACGATCAATGATGTGAACAATGCCCTAAGGAGAATCAGCGCCAGACCCCGAGATTCATGAAGAGGGATACCTACGTTTGTCACAGGGAGGTCCCCTTCCGTAACTGTGGCAACGTTGTTGAGCACCAAATCCCCATCAGCCTTCTTAGCACTAACGTATAGATACGTGCTGGTTTGAAGTCTGACAGTGCTCGAGCTGAAGTCAGTCGTCTTGAGCTTCGCGTTTGGGACGTAGTGGTGTTGAATCAGATTTCCGAGCCACCACTTCCCTTTGGCTGTCTTGGCGAATGTCTCAAAGTACTCTCCAGTGTTGTTAAATGCGTCATTGGATGGCGCAAAAAAGGTGTATTGCCATGTTGCCGAGGTGTTGAGGGCTTGCACGAATCCTATAAAAGTTAGTCAGGCTGGTCAATCACGGCTGATGTCAAGACAAACCTCCTAGCTGATCAAGTGTCGACGATAAAATCGATAACTCCTCTCGTGATTGAATAAAATCCAAGAGGGTATCCGATGCTGGGGCAACGTAGGTATCGTCAGGCACCGGAGCAAAAGTGAGGGGCTGGCGATCGACAATCTCACAAAGAGAAGTCGACGCCGCCATGGCTGAGAGGAAGAGGGAGTAGAATCTCATTCTTTCAATACAAACATAAAGTCGCCGAGATGCAAATCTTTACGCAGATTCCAGCAATTTGAAAAGCGGAAGAGAGCATCACATGGACTTGAAATATCCGGCGTCTTCTTGGACTTCGCATTGAGGGAGAAAGACCGGACCGACTCCGATACTAGGTTCGGAACATGGCCTATGATTGCCCCGAAGCCCGAACTCGAGTTATATGATGTAACCATCTTTCTTCTTTGATCATGCTATAAGTACGTAGCCTATTTTTACAGTCGTCGAGTACAGCAAGCTCGAGGGTGTGTTCGTCTAATTGACAGAATAGTCACCATGAAGCTCAGCCTTGTCCCTTTGGCCCTCGTATCGGGCGTCTTCGCCCAAGGATTGGCCACCAAGCCACAGATGGGTAGGCACCTACGACTTTCTTCTCATAAGAGTGCATCTGCTAACTAGCCCGTCAGGGTGGAACTCATGGAACAGCTTCAAGGCCATCATCAATGAAAGCATCATTGAATCAACTGCCAGCACAATTGTCAAGTCTGGGCTGGCTTCTCTGGGCTATAATTATGTCCTCATGGATGCTGGATGGCAGACTCTGGAGCGAAATGAGGAGGGCCGCCAGCAGGTCAATCTCACCCGGTTTCCTGGTGGCATCAAGCCCGTTGCCGATTACATCCACAAGTTGGGTCTCAAGGTTGGCATTTACAGGTGAGCACCAGTTCAAACTTCGATTCTTCCGGCTATGTCCGATACAATAAAAACATCACCTAACCATCTACTAGTGACGCCGGCATCTACGGCTGCGACTTTGCGCCTGGAAGCTACGGCTACGAGGAACTTGACGCCGCCCAGTACGCAGAATGGGGCATCGATTATCTCAAGTACGACAACTGCGGAGGCTTCCAAGCCAACACATTGTCAGTCCAAGAACGTTTTCATCGCATGTCACACGCCTTGAAAGACACGGGCCGTGACATCTTCTACTCCTTGTGCGAGTGGGGTCATCAATTCCCATGGTTCTGGGCAGATCAGTTCAGTGACTCTTATCGCATGTCTGGAGATATCCACAGCCAGTATAAGAAAGACAATAGTAATGGCTGCGCAACAGCCTACTGTCTCAACACGGGCTACGCAGGCGTTAGTGTCTTGACAATGATTCGCAAGATGCGTGAGATTTCCAGGTTTCAGAAGCCAGGATCGTGGGGTAAGTTCAAGCTTTTCTCTTTTCGGATCAACTGTTGACTGCTGAAAGCGGATATGGACATGCTTGAGGTTGGTGTTGGAAACATGACAAGGTACCAGGAAGAGACGCACTTTTCATTCTGGGCAGCCCTGAAGTCTCCTCTCATCATTGGTGCCGACGTCAACAACATCCGAGAGAGGTCACTAGAGGTTCTCAAGAACAAGGAGATTATTGCTCTGAACCAAGACAAACTGGGAGTTGCGGTCAACTACCTACCGAGTCTATCCAAGGAAGGCCAGTATCAAGTGTGGGCCGGACCCTTGAAGTCAGGTAAGTCTCGACATGTTATCCTGGTGCAGAACTATGGCACAGATGCATTGGATATATCGTTGCCCGTTAAGGAAGTGCCGGGTCTGGATGCAGGGTTGGTTATTCGTGATGTGTGGGCGAAGAAGAGCCTTGGGAAACTGGGTGCCAGCATAACCTTGAAGGGCATCGAGGTCGATCAGGTCAAGGTTTTGGTACTTTCTGAGAAGTGAAGGAAGAGGTGCCAACGAATATTGGATGGGTTGTGAGTGCAGACAAATAGCATGTCAGTACGTGTAGAGTTGCGTGAACAGCCAATAAATCTTCATGTCAAGTATCACGGGTTTCATGGTTGCTTGAGTTAACAGTTGTAGAATAGAAGCTTGGGTATTTATACATAGCGACTGGTAGCTCTTCTTTTCCCAGGATTCAGAACCAGGAGGCTTTGCCTCTGAGTAGGAGAGTCGATTCGTCGCCAGCTAGGAGAACAGCTTGTGAAGACAATAGTTGCAGAAAAATGCCACAGACCCAGTGAGTCAAAACATGACATGTATGAACAAACAATAATCAAGCTCCTCTCACTGGGGCAGGAAGCCTCTCAAAGACGTCACCCTGTCGCTGGGTATAATAGTCTGATCCAGAAACGGATATGTACAGGGATCAGCCATAAGAGAAGGATCTGTGAAGCAATCCGCTACAGCAATAGTATCTTGCGTAGAAGCATCCATAACTTGCTGCATCCCATGGCTTGGCTGGGTCAGGAACGCATCCTGCAACGACCCAGGTAAAGGTGGAAACGCCAAAGAAACACTGTCTGGAGAGCTTTTTGACGCCGGCTTGAACGCCATTGCGGCGGCATTGGCGTCAAGTCCAAGTTGAAAAGCCGTGGCGTGAGAGTATGCCAAGCTACTCGGTGAGTTGTCCTCTTGTTCATGGGATGGGTATTTCTTGTCCGAAAATGCCTCTTCGCGAATACTAGCAGCACCATGATACCCATCTTGTCGGGCTTGTAGAAGACGTGATTTGAATTTGGATGCCAAGTTGGAACTCGTGCTCGCATGTCTTCCATTCCACCGTTTGGAGATTTCATCGAGACTTTGCACGATGGAATCAAACACGGGAGATATTGGCTTCTCTTGGAAGACGGCATGTGTAAGCAACGCCCGGCCACATACAAATAGGCAGAATGCAAATTGTGGATTTGCCAGGACTGGTGATGTTGGGAGAAACCTCGTGGTGATGCGAGATACTTCCTCTGTCGCGGCCAGACAGGTCTCTGCACTTGAAGCAGATGGGAGCTTTGCCGGTATCGATTTCCACTCTGATGAGGGATATGCTAAGCCTTGGTGAAGGAGAACAACGGCAGTGTTGTGAGTGATGTGGGCCAAGACCAAGTTGGGGTCAAGGTTGCCATCATCGTTGACTAGGCAGGCTTCCCTCCATGTTTCAGGGAGGAGTGCTTTCCATCTAGAGTCTCAGTTAGAAAACGTAGTAGATACAATATGGGTGGTTCAAACTTACTGCATAAGGCGCAAATCCAGTTGCTTAAATCTGATGAGCCACTTTTGAATATCACGAGAGTTACCAAAGTCAACCTCGTGCTGTAGAAAGAAGAAGATGACCAGCCTCAAATTCTCCGTAGCTTCTATGCAATATGCAAATCCGCCTAAGGAGTTCTGCTCTTCCTCCCTCTCCATATGAAGTTCGGGAAGAGCTTCTGGGTGTTGCATCTGGTCCAGGGTGCCAAAGAACGGGGTAGGTATTAGAAGGTGCTCGCTTTCTTCCCAAATGGCTCCTTCACATGGGAGTCTGCGGTGAAAGTCGGCGCTAGTGAGACAAGGATTCCATCCAGTGCTGATGCTACAGAATCTGTCCATCAAAAAGACGTTCCAAAAGACGCGTCGTCTCTCCTCAGCCTCTTGCCAGCCATTGCAAGGAGGGAGGAACGTCATTCTGTTCATGAGACTTCTGCCGGCTGAAGCACTCTCTGAGACATCGCTCTCCTCTTTGCTCAAGCGCAACTGCTCAACAGTTCGTGCCATGCTTCCAACCATGGACCATGTTGATGGGCCGTGTCCACTACCGATAGTATCGAAGGCGCAGATGATGAGTGCTTGCACGTTTCGGACTGAAAATGTCTCCATGCTCTTTAAAATGACTGCTTGTCTGCATCTCGTTGCATACCAGGTTCGCAATGATGGATTCTCATTGAGCAGAGGGTCGTCGGAAAACCTGATGCAGAGAGAAACAATGGCCTGCAGGATAGTGGTCAGATCGGCTCTCTGTTCGGGTGATGCGAGAGCAGCTCTAAAATTCCGAACGTGCAACATGGGAATCCAAGGGTGCACTGTTTCAAAGTAGATTTCCACCAAGGAGTCCACAAGTTCGTCTGGTGGCATAGGCGCGTTTGAAAGACAGGCATCCATGTTTTCGATGTCAGGAACTGCAGTGGCTTTACCGGTTCCTGAGGTTGATATACTGTTGCGCTGAAACTGAACTGGATCCCCCGACGCCAGGAAAGATAGCCGTTGTTTGAAAGCTGACGATTGGTCCTGTAGTGAACCCATCGGTGGTGAAGGGAGTGTCTCGCTCAGGTGTGGTTGGGCGCCGCTGCTAATGGCATTCAACATCTGTTGCCACATGATGCCCTGTCCAACAAACATGTTTTCGAGAGCGGCTGAAGTAACATGTCAGGGAATCGTTCAGAGCGTACTCAAGATTAGGCGTGACGTACTCAGCCTCTGACTGAGGCTTTCCACAGCACCAGTCCGTAGTCCGGGCTTCATCTTGCCCCCGTCGTAGACACAGTTCGCACCTAACCAAAAGTTAGTTTACCGCGAGACAATATCGACGTCGAGGGTAAGAGAGGAATACCAATCTTGGAACAATTGGAACATGGTTGATCTCTGGAGCATTTCGTCTTCCTCCTCCTGCAAGAACTGCAAGATGGGCCCTCTTCTTCCCTAGTACTCATGCGTGCCATCTTGCGAGGTCGTTCGTTCCCCGAGCCATTTTCATCATCACGCACGTGCTCGTCAACCATTGATCCGTTTGGGCTTGCCATGTTGTATCCGTATGTGTTTGAGGCCTCTAAGCATATCGCAAAAGGGTAAAGGAGGGGAGAAGGAGAGGTCGAGATCAAGGTCCGAGGCCAAGATGATGAAATGTTTCTCGTGAGGTCCCCCCGGCATGTGGGGGATCGTGCCACGACCCCATGGGTCCCCGCAGTGGCGTTCTTTGGTAGTATTCACTATTCCGCATGCGTCTAAGTGAGCTGGGGTAGCTTACAGAGCGGGGACATGGTGTCAGGGGTTTGAAGGTGTTCGGAGGAATGTTCGGGCTCATCTCCGACGGTTAATGTGTGTTTGCTGGTGAGCACATCACACACAAAATTTGGCTAAATCGCTTCAATCACACATCATTCCCTTGATATGAGTGGCGCGGGTCTGGGATTTACGGCATGACAGGTGATCATAAGGTTTACCGGCAGTTCAGAGCCATGCTCACGAGGTGACCGACCCCACGGGGTCATGTTGGTGGACAATTTCCAAGGTTACAGTGGTTACATAGTTACTTACAACTTGACATCCACGAGCTCAGTTATTGTGACAGTACCAGAAGTCAAGTCCGCTTTCGAACAAGGGGCTGGTCTCGATGCAGCTACATTTGAGTCTTCTACTCAATGCAATAGAAACCTGTAAAGATCGCCGGCTATAAAAGCAAGACTCTAACTCGCAAGCATTTTCTATCGCAATATCAATTCCCTATCAAACCCTTCATCTCGACATCGCTCAGCTTGATCGTCGAGATCATCAATACCCAAAAGCCCCACGAACTGAAAGAAGTCGTCCACCGGTCGCAACAAGACCAAGCTATGACAGCCCTCGACGGCACATATCTTGTCACCCCTCACCGCAAAAGGAGTAGCCAGACCCAAATATCCCCCAATAGTCGAGATAAGTCTGCGTCGCGATAAAGCACCAGCGTCCCAAGTATTGCACGCGTTATGGTACGACGGCTGAAGGCGACTGAGAGCTTGGTAGGCCAGCTTCTGGAACGCAGAGACTCTTTCTCTCTCCTCCTCCTTGAGGCCCGGGAACAGCGAGCCAAACTTTACACCCCAGAGATCGAAGTCGGCGTTCCTCTCACAGAAATGCCTCAGTACGAGCAGTTTAGACGCCGTGTGGTGCGCCATACCCTCTGGGTACGACGCTGGCTTGTATGGTTCGTCCTCTGTCACTGCCAGCATGGGCATATGGAACACACTCCGATTCCGCTTAGGACGAATAGATAGTAGGATTTTATCAAGAGTCTTGAGCATCTCAAGTGCATCTCCGTAGGCATGCGTTTTAGTTGTGGGATTCGACATTGGTGCTATCCGCTTTCGAGTTCGCCCAGGCGGCATCGGTGGAAGCAAGTATTCAGGGAAAGAACCCAATCCGTCAACCTCGTCAAGGACAGATCCTCTGATGATCAAGGTTCGGTCATCGACAACTCGACCCGAGAAGGATTGGCGAGGTCGATCCATGAGGTGTGAGTCAATCTCGAGATCGGTTCCCTTGAAAACCAAATGGAAATCATAGTCCAGACTCGTGAATCTATCATATTCCTGAGAAAGGTCCAAGGCCCAGGAAGGGAGGGTAGGGTTCTCTACCGAAGTGCAGATGACAAATTGACATAGACAGTTTGTCTCCTTCATGATTGCGCGCGTCGCATCCATTGAAACTTGAGAAACTGGCCGGTTATAGTCGATAATCATCTCTGAAAGCTCCTGGCTGTTCAAAAGACCAACGGTCCCGTAGAACTTATCCTCCGCAAGGGTTGACTTCGATATGAGGCCCTGCAGCATCCAGTGCCATCCCTCCTGCTCGGCAGCAATGCCGTTGACAGAACGTATCAAGGACATAAAGTTGAACGTGTTGAGGTAAAGGGGCTGTGAAGCGTACAGGTGGGGGATCATGTTTGCCATGCTCACGACGGAGCTCAAGAGGTGCTCCGCCACCCCGAGCAATTCATCCAGCGAAAAGGCAGAGCTACCAATGAGAATCAAAGATCCTCTTGCACTGGCGGAGAGCTCTTGAATGATCCAGACTCTTCTCCAGTACTCGTTGTCGATTATTGGCTGGAGGATGAGAAGTAGGTAGATCTGTATTCGGTGCGTAGAGGCGACCTCAGGGAAGGGAACATCATGGAACCCTCTTGACAGGCCAAGTTGCTCAATAAGGCACTCCTGATCCTTAAAGATACCGTCTCCATAGTACATTGGAGGAGGCCTTCCGAGTCTTTTCCCATGCCAGAGATAGAGATAACTCGGATCTCGTCTCTGGCAGCATCTAGTGGCTCATACAGGGCCATGGCGACGTCTTGAACAGACGTTGCTACCAAGGGCAGGGGGATGCATAACTGGGCTGGCTGTTAGGAAGCGCTATTTTCGTATCGCGAGCTCGTGCGGGGTCAACTTGGTGATGTTTGTTATCTGACAGACTGTCTTAGGTAATATTACTATATTAAAACCTGGCTTCATTCTGGTTGGATAACTCTCATAAGAATAATATTAATTGGACTAAATGTTTGATAATTTTTGATTTAATTCTTGAATGTCATAAACCTAATGGCTAAATTGTTAATGTGGACTTGTTGCTCATCGTCACGAAACCCCAGGTGTCTCTGTCCTTACCCACTTAGATGTGGCAAGGTGAAAAGATCTTAGTACACACCTAACTTGCTGAATTCCTTAGGCAAGATGAGTTTACTTGAGGTATTGGGAATCACTCTGCTCTGAGTCTGGACAAGTACCTTCATAGTCTTATGTACGGGCAAGGCACAGCTGCCAACACAAGTGGATCCTGCAGAGCTGTCCATTGTCGACTACATACCGCATTCCCAATGGTGGTAGATAATAAGAGACCTTGGAGGTATCCCGTCACTCATCTTCGCACTCAATGAAGACCGTAAAAGTGCAGGAATCATATCTCAGTTCCAACGTCTCACCTGTCATATGTCAACCCGACCCAGAACCGGAAATATCGGTACTGTCATCTCCCCATTCAGAATCCGGGGCCCCGCAAACTCGCTCGGCTTCAAGGCCGGGGAAAGTTGGTGGCGGAATAACTATCGGGCTTTGCGGCCGACGAATACCCCGCCTTGGGGTACCATGATAAGGAGATGTTGAGCCAAGGCCGAAACAAGGCAGTCCATCCAGCTCAGAAGCGCCAAGAAATATGACCAATTATTCCAATATGGCTTGGTTGGGCTGGGTCCTTGTGGTTCTTCTTTACGTATCTTCACCAGCTTCAGGTTTGCCCACCTGTGATGGACGCCCACCAATTGCCACGACCAAGAACGGCACGCTCAGGGGATTATATCTTTCCGAATTCCATGAAGACTTGTTTCTTGGTGTTCCTTTCGCACAGCCACCTCTTGGTGACTTGCGTTTGAGACACCCTGTCTCACTGAATGAGTCCTGGCATGGAGTGAGAAATGCTACCAAGCGGAGCTTTACTTGTCCTGGCTATGCCGGGTTTGACAAAGGCCTGGATTTGGGAGAGGGTGAGTTCGGATACAAATCACCTCGAGACTTGGCTAATAATGGTTAATGTAGATTGCCTGACTGTCGACATTGTACGGCCAGCTGGTGTACGCGCAGATGCTGAGCTACCAGTATACGTGTGGATTTACGGCGGAGGTATGGACCACCCAGCATCGTTAGGGTGTGACCTGACGCGACGACATAGGTTACACGGCTGGAGGCAGTGCTGACCCTCGCTACAACACATCATATCTTGTCAATGCCTCTGTGAGCATCGGTAAGCCCATCATCGCCGTCTCGATCAACTATCGTGTCGGTGGATGGGGGTTTCTTGCCTCCAAGGAGATGCAGAAAGATGGATCGCTGAACATTGGTCTTTTCGATCAGCGTCTAGCTCTAAGGTGGATTCAAGAAAACATTCAGGGCTTCGGCGGCGACCCTCGCAAGGTTACTATTGCTGGTGAATCTGCTGGCGCCTTTAGCGTGGGGTACCATCTTGTCGGCTTCGGCGGGGACAATGAGAACTTGTTCAGAGCTGCCATCATGCAAAGTGGTTCGGCCCTGGGTCCTGCGAGTAAGTGTATGCCTAGGCCATTTCATGAGCCTTTGCTGACTCTATCATAGTCCAACGTGTAGCAGGCGACTATCAGGACATTTACAATAATGTCTCAGAGACTACGGGCTGCTCCAAGCACAAAGAGACGCTCCAATGTCTTCGTCATGTCAAATACGAGACCCTCTTCAAGGCGTTTGCTCCCTTCGTCGTCACTCCTGTCTTGGACGGCAAGTTCCTCACCCAACTTCCTTCTATATCCTTCAAGAAGAAACAAGTTGCCAAGGCCGCAATCTTAATTGGCTCCAACACCGATGAGGGAACCGCCACCTTCTTTGGTCCACGAGGAACCTTGAACACTGACAAGGATGTGGCCAAATACTTGTCCGGGATGGGCTCTGGACTTGATACCAAGACAGTCCGCAACCTCATGCAACTTTACCCAGATGATCCTGCCCAAGGATGCCCCTTCAATACAGGGGAGGAGCGCTTCGAGCAGAACGGCAAGCAGTACAAACGTGGGGCAGCCATCGCCGGGGACTATGTCATCCATGCTGGGCGTCGTGCAACAACCCAATACTTCACCTCTTTGTCTCACCGTCACCAGCAACCCGTCTACTCATATCGCTTTGACCAAGCACCGTGGGACGACAAGGAAGAACTGGTTGCGACAGAAGCTCCCGTATCCAGCACACACTATGCTGAAATCTGCTTCGTTTTCAATCAAGAATCAAGTGCGAGCAGAAAGAATTCCAACTGGATCGGGCCACATCCCGAGTACTACGAGCTCTCAAAGCTCATGTCTCGAAGCTTCATATCATTCGTCCATGATCTTGATCCAAACCATCACGGAATCAAAGGAGCCCCTCGATGGCCAAAGTATGGGCGGGGCCATGAGAATTTTGTCTTCAAGGTGAATAACTCTTGGGTTGAAAAGGATGATTGGAGGAAGCCTCAGCTTGAATATTGGGAGAAGATTTGGACCAAGTTGGAGACCTGACGTTTTGACATCTTGGGAGAAATTAAGGGGACAGTAGACCCTGACAGAAGGTTGTGGGTCAGAGAGATGATTTAATAGGTCAATGAGATAGACTAAGGTTTTAAGCTTGAATCAGATTGGCTAAGTGTGCCCCACAAGAGAGCGAAATGACGTAGTGGCGTTTCTCAAATTTGACCCACCTATCGTCAAACCATTTTGCTTGAAAACATCACAAAACCGTCTGTTGAACCGTTACATACAGGCAAGGAACTATGGAAGAAGCTGTGACAGGTCAGAATGTATTCCACCTACTTTACAAACCTACCAAAACAGAAGCCGCGAATCAAAGAAATTATAGATAACTAAAATAGCTAATCGTCATATAAATACTTATCCTACCAGGCCAATCTGGATCCTACCCTACATCATCGACAATTCTCATTTCAATAGGTACGGAGTAGAGATGATATTAGCCTTTGTTTCAAACAGCACGCTGAGTATTCTACCCTATATGAAATTGTTTCTTTGTTTTTTGAAACTATGAGTAATTAAGGTGAAATTTCTCGGAATGTTTTGCGGTGTCTTCCCCGTCATTGTTCCTTCGGACCTGTCCCGAGAGTTATCGCGACATCCGCCACTATTTTCATTTAGCCTGAAAAAACCACGCGAGGTCTGAAGATCCGGGGTTGACGCGGGGTGTTCAGTAGCAGTGATGGCCTTGTTACTACGTAGTTTATTTACTGGTGGCAAGGCCGATGTTCCTGTCCATTCCCGTGGCTTCTGCGCACATGTCATTCACAATGTCTCGCCTTGCCCGCGCGCTCTGGAGCTCGTGTCTCTTCACCTCACTGGCTCAAGCTCTCTGGAACCCAATAATCTCAGGATGGAATCCAGATCCAGCCATCCTTCGTGTTGACGATGATTATTACATTGCCACTTCATCTTTCGAATACTGGCCAGGTATTCCCATTTATCACAGTACGTGCTCACCCTCTGTGGATTTCGACCTCATCTAATGTTTTCTAGGCAAGGATTTATCCAATTGGAACCTCAAGTCTCATGCCTTGACAAGACCCGAGCAGCTGCAGCTCTATGGGACTCCGACCGGAGCAGGTAAGCCCGCGTTTCGCTCATGGCGTTTCTCGACAGGTTGATAATCGGCATCTGACACATCCTAACAGGCGCTTGGGCACCTAGCCTTGCCTATTTTGACGGAAAGTTCTGGCTCTCGGCCATGACAAGATGGACTTATGACCCCGTCGCACGCGTCTGGCCGCGAGTCTGGTTCATGTCTTCATCAGACCTCAAAACCTGGTCAGACCCCGTCTGGGCCGAACCCTGGGGCATTGACCCAGAGCTCTTCCGTGATCCCGTATCCAACAAGACGTATCTGAATCTGATGGCCCCCAACAACAATAAAGATCGACTTTGGGGCCTCTCTCAGTGCGAGGTTTCCTTGTCATCGGGTAATTGTGTCGGGCCATACGTCAGTCTTTGGAATGGAACACTGCCGCACAACAATACGGCCAGACCAGAAGGTCCCAAGATGTACCACAAAGACGGCTGGTACTATCTGCTCATTGCGGAGGGTAAGTGAACTATGTTATCTCAGACGTCTGGTCAAATTCGCTAACATTTCCAGGCGGTACTGATCAACAGCACCGAGCGACCATCGCGAGGAGCAAGTCTCCGTCGGGTCCTTTTGTTAGTGGCCCACACAACCCCCTCATGTTTAACGGGCAATGGGGTTTCACCAACCTGACTGTTCAGTCAACTGGTCATGCTACCCTTGTAGAGACTGCGGATGGGGACTGGTACGCCTCATTCCTGGCTCGCCGTAACATCAATGGCTCATCTCCACTTGGTAAGCACAACCGCGGACCAATTCCGTAATTGCACAGCTAACAATGCCAAGGCCGCGAAACATTTCTTGTCGATGTTGATTGGAAGGATGGATGGCCAGTCTTCAACAAGGGAAACCCAATCCTTCTAAGCGAACAAGTTGGACCAAAAGTTGGCCGCCGACGGGCTTTTCCCAAATGGGTCGACAACTTTTCGACAAAGAAGCTCGATCCATCATGGTATCAACTTCGAACACCATACACCAAGAACTATGACCTCAAGAAAGGTCGGCTAGTTCTCAAGCCCAATGTCTTTGGCCTCAGCGACCGTGATACTCCAGCGGCTTTACTCCGCAAGCAAAAGTCTCTCAACATGACGTGGTCGGCCGAGCTGTCTAGTTTTCGCGGAAACCTGGGTCCGAGAAACCGAATTGGAATCTCGTCTTATCTTTCCGAGTTTCAGCACCAGGATATTGGTATTCGAGGATGCGTGAACCAGACGGAGATGTGCATTTACACAGAACTGAACAAGAATGGGACACAAGAAGTAAGCTACAAGAAACCCTGTCGCATGGCCTCATGACTAACAAGGACAGTACTGGCAAACGCCTCTGAACCAGACAAAGGGATTAAATAAGGGCTTCCAGTTGCACATCAGAGCCGAGCCGCTTAAATACCACCTCGGTTACAGCATCGCAGGTGATGAACCAACCTATGTCACCTCAATCGCGTCTTCCTGGCAGGCCTTTCCCCCAACGGGCTGGTTCGTGTTTAGCGGCGCGTCTTTTGCCCTTTTTGCTACTGGAGATGGCGAGCCTTGGCCATACGACGCGCCGGAAGTCGGGTTTGAGAAGGTGTGGGAAACTTACTACGAGGAGGATATCCCAGACTTTGATCAGTGGGAGTGATGGGCGGCTAAGAACCTAGAACGTGAGCTGTGGTCTTGTTGGCTTTGGAGTCACCGCTGGTTGTGAACATGGGCACAGGCATGTAAACAATTGAGATAGCAAATAGTTATGTCAAATGTGTATCGTTCTACTACAACGGCTACGATCAATGGTGCGTTCTGAGTAGTTAATATGGCACTCTCATTATTGTTATTTTCATAGCATCCGTGCGCGTTGGACTCACTTGCGAGCTCAAGCCAAACTTTTCACGGAAACATGTTTCGATACCTACCTACCTATAAGGCTTTTACCAGCGATCAGAATATCCGCAGTTCATTAATCCCAGAACTGGCTACCCTCAGGCAAAACTGAAGTGCTTTGAGAGCTTTCCAGTATTTGGGCAATGCTCTCATGACCTCTCGCCCTCGCCATCTTGACAATCGTGCCTCGACTCTTATCCATCGAGCCTACATAGGCACCGCTGTCTATAAGAGCCATCACGGCTCGCTCATGACCCCACCAAGAAGACCAGAATATAGCCGGTTGCTCAGACCTTGGTTTGTCATTCGTGTTTGCGTCCGACAGCCTTGCCAGAAGCTCAACGATTTCTTCATGCCCATGTCTCGCTGCGATCCATAAAGCCGTTTGTCCCTGGTCACCTGGTGTGACCGTACGCACGCCTTGACTGATAAGTTCCTCGATGCACTCTGTATTCCCATATCTTGCTGCGTCGTAGAGCTTCTCAAAATCGCTCTTCAAGTGAGATTTGAGACCTTTCTGTTGAGACATCCAAATCGGCAGCTGGTCCGGCTTGACAGACAGGCGCACCCTGATAGTGTCTTCCATGAATGATAGACTTTGACTCATTTTATATTCCCGCCTGACAAGTAGATCAAAGACATCTGTTCCATTCCTGACTGCTACTTGTAGCAATTTCTTGTCATGGGGGATCCGTTCTCCCGTCAAATCGAGGAGAAGTGGTAGCACCGCCTTCGCGCTTCCACTATTCCCCGCCGCTGCTTTCCATACATCTGTAGTGATGGTTAGTTGGTCTCCCCCCTGGTCAAGCAGAACCCTCATCACTCCCTCAGCATTCGAATAGTTTCCTGCTGCTGCTTTCAATACCCCCTCGGTAATCGGAATCTGGTCTCTCTGCCGGCTGACGAGCATTTTTATCAAACACTCCCCATTCCGCGGGTTTCCCGCTGCTGCCTTCACCACCTCCTCAGTGATATCGAACTCTTCTCCACGTCGGTCAAGGAGGAACTCCATCAGCTGCATACTGCTATTGTCGTTTTCTGCTGCTGCTTTTCCCACCTCCTCGGTAATGGTAATCTCCTCTCCCCTTCGGTCAAGGAGCAGTTTCACCACTTCTTTGGCGTGCCTGGGGTTTCTCACTGCTGCAATCGCCACCTTCTCCGTCAGGTGAACTTCATTCCCTCTGCAATCAAGAAGAAGCTCCATCACTTCTCGGTCGAATGACATTGCAATTCGGGCCAGGTTTTCTTCTGTAATTTTGATGTAGTTGCCTCTTCGCCGAAGAAGGTCAGCCATCACCCCGAGCTTCTCAGCTTTGGCTGCATTATTCCCACCACCTTCCTTTTTGTATGCCATGCTCAGGTTGTCCATGGTCGCTGTTTTGCGATGAATGTCTGCTTGCGGAATGCTGTTGAGAGTCTCGACGGCTTTTTCGAGTCTTTTGATTGCCTCCTCGTGCTGTCCTGAGTCTCTGAATACGAGTCCCAGCCTCTCCAGGCCAGCTGCCTCATCCAAGAGCTTTTCCTGCTCTGTCGTATCATCTTTTGCTGGCTGACCTTTCAAGAGACATGTGTAGTCTTTTCTAGCATCCGAATTCCTAGAGGTCTTCTCTCAGTCCCAGATCAGCAGACAACGGTGAGAGAATGTCCTGAAGTCGCTGAAATAATTTGACCATGAGAATACTGTTATTACTTTCCGACTTCCCTCTTCAATGATAAAATAATCGGGTAGGGAAATGGCGATTGCAATAATAGCGCAGTAGTCGTCATATGCCCTGATGATGGTAGGTGTGGATGATCCTTGTAGAAGACAGATCACATCACCCACCTGAATGGACTTTGCGGAAGCGTGCAGTGTGTGTTGGGCCCGAAGTTTTTCTCTGACAGCGAAAGGTTCAAGTACGTCCTGGAAAATTATCTCGACGCTTTGTTTATCATCTTCGTACTCCAGCACTGATGATATGTGACCGAGCACACAGACATCGCTGCGAATTGATGCAGTCTCCCTGTCGTCCCAAGTCTCCACTGACGCCACTTCGCCGATAAGAGATCGGATAAGTCGATAGAAAAGGTCTTTCCACGAAACCCTGTAGTCGGGCATCAAGTCAGCTCTGATATGATCATCAGAGCTCATACCTAGCAAGGCATAAACCTTGTCCTGGCGATCAGTCGCTTCGCGGTTGTGGTACATGTCCACAAGCTGTCCAAGGGACGCGATACCAAGAGAGAATCTGTCCGAGGAACTGGCCACAGCTTTTGGCCGGAAAACTGCGTCCTTGATAAGGTAGACGGCCGATTTGATTCGACTCTGCACAGCTGGAGCCTCAGAGAGGTCCAGGTGTTTCAAGCCCGAGCAGAACGCATGCCCTTCGATTTCTGTAGAATGGCACATGATTAGGACATGCCGAGCAGCAGCAACTTCCTGAAGTACCTAAATTGCCTTTGTCAACAATGTCTCCCCACGCGCTATATAGTTGCGCAGTTCCTTACCCAGATGCGCCGAAACCAAGAGCGTTGCAGTAGATGTAGGACGGCTTCATGGCTCGTTCTGTTGGCAGAGGACTGGACCGACTCATTGCCTGCAGCGGCACGGCGTATTTCTTCGAGCGCTAGATCGCCATCCGATGCCGCATCTCCGTGCCCTCCAGCCGGCGTTTCTTCAAGCCACACGATCACACGGCTTGCCTTGGCATAGATCTTTGCCATGACTTTGACCTGTCGATCCCGCTCCTCCGTGTCATCTTGGTTGATGCAAACAGCGTCGGCCCACACGATTCACGGAAGAGAACCATCTCGGACACGTGATAGCGCTGCGTGGAGGTTCTCCGTAACGGGCACACAGCCGGTAGGAGTGAAAATAGATTGCGTCTTTTCCGGAGAGCCCCAGACGTAAGACAGGGCCTCATAAAGATGCGTGCCCCCCCTTGAGCCCAGGAGTATGTAGTCAAAGAGCTGGCATTGAATCAGTGCATCCTTATTCTCATGCGGCATCAGCCACAGCAGGCGGATACAGTCCTTTGGTAGAGGGGAGTAGTGATACGTTGAGGGAGAAAGGCATGTAGAGGTCACAGCCTTGAATGCCCCGCTCCCCTGGGCGAACACGAACTCGGCGGGGGAAGCGGCAGGCGGCACAGAGTCAGCATCGCGCGCCAGAGTCTCTGCGCCTTGCACGGGGCTGCCATCGCCCTGCCTGGACCTCTCTGAGCTCGGCGTCTCGGGAGACATGGCTGTTTCGGCCAATAGTGCCGATAATCGTGGCTGTGGTTCTGGCTACGTCTGGGGTTGTATCACGATGTAGTGGAAAAACATCTGAGGTTTTGTGCCGCATAGGAAAGGGCCTCAGTAATCCCCGCAAAGCCAGGCCGCTTAGATGCATGCTTACAACAGCGGCATCGTTAAAAAGATAATGTGGCTTGTGACTTGGTATTCCATCTTGCACCCTATCAGCGGTCAGCGATAGAATCAAGGTGCATTTCAGAATAGCTAATCAACGTTGTGAAGTGGCGTAACAACAGCAGAGGACTTGATATTGACGGATACGTTAACGGCAGGGGACGCGCCCAAATAAAGCCGCAGAGCACAGCTGAGTTAAGTAATAAAAACATTGGTATTATTCATTAACAACATTTTTCTCAGGCTCTTATTCTTTGCCATAGCTGCTCTATACGTTCTCATTCTTACTTGATAGCTTAGGACAAGGTCTCCTAGAGCTCCTGACCGTGGTGTGACTCTAAGCTAGGCGTTTTTAGCACCTCAAAGTCATCCTTAATCTCAAAGGCGTAATCTGCGGTCTTTGGTACCGATCTCTTGGATACCTACAATCAAGAAACCCGATATGACTATCTCTTCTGACTACTCCTTCTGATGCACCCTCAAACTTCGCAGAGATGTCCTAGTAGGCCTAAATGCCAATGCCCTGTCGGCCTAGTCTTATCTCCGTCAAACGTCAGTCTTGGTGGTTCGGAATGAGATGCCTCTTTCATCTTTGTCCTTTTTATCGCTTGCAAATGCCAATTTCAAAGACCGATGCTCTTTCAAATGATATGTGGTCCGAATGTAGAAGGTGGAACCTGACGATATCACCAGAGCATCCACTCACCGGGAGGATCCCCGAGACCTTTTCCGTCCCCGATATGAAAGTAAATGTATTGAACAGATTTCAAATCAACATTCTTCATAGGTTTTCAAGAGTCCTTATTTCGATTATATTCTTGAGCTTACTCTTTCTTTGTTTTTTATAGAACAGTTGACCACCTGGGCTGTTCTCTTGTTGCTTTGCGGCCTCGCTTATTCCCAACTTGAAGATGACGCTCCAATACATGGATACGGCCACCCACCAATTGGCAAAGAAGCGCAAAGTTTCGGTTCGTCATTATATCATTTTTTGGGGGGTCAAATAACTGACATTTTCCATAAGCAGTTCGACGACCAACCAATCAATGGCTCGAAAGAAAAGAACCGTGAAAGTGCTCTAGCCAATGCCGGCTTGTCATTACCAAAGTTCAAACACCTTGGACTTCTCTACTCTCCGTCTGTTGGGGCAAAGATTTGGGCTGTCGCTAAGAAGGATCTCGATTCAGTAAGCTCAATAGTCAACTCACCACATAGATCTCCTTCAATTACTAACAAACGAGACAGACCGAGCCACCCACTTGGTATCCAGAGTATACCAAGCCAGGAAGCACCGGATACGTCTATCGAGATCTTTCATTCTGGACCTCAGGATTCTTTCCCGGTTCACTCCATCTCCTCTTAGAACGTACAAGAAATTACCGGGGCGAGTTGGACTTGCTCGGCTACAGCTCTGACAAGGGAGCCTCTCCCCATGTTCTTCAGCTCGAGTATGTACAAAACTTCCCTCAACCCCATGATGCAACCACTGACAGTATTATACAGACACGCTTGCAAATGGTGGACCGAAAACCTCCACCAAAATGGTTCCCTTCCTGGCACGCACGATCTCGGATTCATGGTCTGCCCCTGGGCTCGTGTACAGTGGGAACTTCACCGTGACCAAAGAGCCTTTGACACGATGATGAAAGCGGCAAACACTTTGGCAGACCGCTTTAGCGAGACTACTGGCTGCATGAGATCATGGGACCAGTGTCAAACAAAGTGTTACTCGTTTACAGATCTCAGCAAAGACTTTTTGGTAATCATCGTGAGTAGAGTCCATCTTTTGCTGGTTCCATATCTGACATGACACCCAGGACAATATGATGAACCTCGAAGTCCTCTTCTGGGCTGCTTCACAGACCCCATCCCGAGCAGAGTCAACTCGATTCTTCGACATTGCGGTTGCCCACGCACGTACCTCGCAAAAGTATCACGTTCGCGACGACTCTTCTACCTGCCATGTCGTCAACTTCGATCCCTCGACTGGAACCCTTAAAGAGCGTCTTACGAACCAGGGTTATAGCCATACATCATGCTGGTCTCGAGGTCAGGCGTGGGCAATTGCAGGATTTGCCGATGCGTATAAATGGACTGGCGAGGTTTCGTTCCTCGACACGGCCAAGCGCTGCGCCGACTACTTTCTGACGAGGCTACCTGACACGCAGATCCCGCCATGGGATTTCGATGCTGCTGCAGTCTCTGATGGAACACAGCAACCTCCTGATACGAGCGCTGCACTCGTAGCGGCGTATGGAATGCTGGTCATGCATCAAATGCTTCTCAGCCGCGGCGAGCAATCTCCCTACCTTGAGCATGCGCTACGAATCGTCGATGCTGTTTGTTCCCGACACTTGAACCCATTGGCACACGGGAAGGAAAAGAGCCGTCCCATTGACACTGTCGAAAACGGCTCTGGTGTGCCCGTGTCGCATGTAGAGTGGGATATCGGCGAAGGAGACACAATTGTCAACGGAGCGACGATTAACAATTTCAAGTTTGCTCCGCGTCGATGGGCCAATCATGGATTGGTCTACGCTGATTACTTTTTTCTTCTTGTTGGAAATAAGCTTCTAGAGATGAATGTTCTTAGACAGATGCTGTAGACAGCAGTGTGTGGGTTTGATCTTTTCTTCCTTTCTAGTCTAGTTTTAGAAACATCGTGTGCTTTGGGATAAGATGACTAGTTTGACAAATATCATATGCTTTTGGGAAATATTGTGTGCCTCGAGATAACATCAAGATTCGTAACTATGACTCCATGCTGCCATTGCTGACACCTGTTGAACTTTGACGATGAATTTACTCGTAATGCAGTTGATGGCCCACCCTCCGTTCATGGCTTAACCCGCAAGTTGGGGGTTGATGCGGGGACCCCTGACAGCCAAGGTCGCATGATGATTCTGGTGGTGGTTTACCAACAGCCGTTCCCCGGACATTGGCGCGGTTCATCTTGGATGGTGACATGACGTGATCTCCACGACTCTAGCAACGCGTCGGACAAACCTTCGGTCCAGCTCCGATAGCATCGAATAGCCCTAGAAAGCTCATCGGCATGGGGTGTTTGCAACACCTGACCGGAGAAATTGACGCTAGATGTGACTAGTCAGCGGGGCAAGTCCAGAACAAGTCGACTTTTCGGGGCTGTCCCGGTAATTCCCCCGGACTCCAGAGTGCAACCCCCGCGAGATTCGTTGCGTAGGATCATGACACTCCAATGGCAGAAGACCAACATCCAAAGCTTCATTGATATCAAGGCCACGCTCGCACCAGTTCCCATTGAGCATCATCATCCACAAGACACTCACGACTGTATTCGCAACACACGCTGATCGACAATACGGGACTCAACATGACGAAACAAGCCGAGGTGCAGCACAGTGACTCCATCACTGCCGCGAGAGCGGTGGCTGTGGAAGACAGTAACGTTGCGGATATCGAGGTATGGCGCAACTTGGGTTCCAATACTCCACCGAGTTCTGATCCTAACTGTATGAGTTTAGACTGCCAACTACGCAGGTGCTCCTGTTGAGATTGACGATGCCACCAACAAGGAACTCTTCTGGACCGTAAATAGGCGCATCCTGGCTTGTATGCTTGGAACCTATTTCTGCCAGTCTCTCGACAAGGGTACCCTGGGTTTCTCTTCTGTCATGAACATCCAGGAAGATGCGAATCTTCACGGACAGCAGTTCTCGTGAGTCCACACCTTGCCACAACTATTGAGCAAAATTAACACCGATAGATGGTTGGGAACAATCCTTTACATGGGTGTCCTCGTCGGTGAATACCCAACCAACCTCCTCCTTCAGAAACTCCCCGTCGCGAAATACCTCGCTGTCAATGTCTTTTGCTGGGGATGCGTCATTACTTGCTCTGCGGCTGCGAAGAACTTTGCTTCGCTCATGGTGGTTCGGTTTCTTTTGGGTGTTTTTGAGTCTTGTGTGCAGCCTTCGTTCATCATCATGTAAGTTCTTACTGCAACGCGGTTCTTTGACTTCTCTAATCTGGCCTCCTAGGACGAGTATGTGGTACACGAAGCGGGAACAGTCTATCCTCACATCTCTCTGGTACTGCATGACTGGCGTTCAACTGATGGTACGAAACATCCCACAACAGCGGTGAATTATACAGAAAGCTAACAGTTCAACTTGCTAGGTCGGAGGTATCATTGCCTGGGGAGTTTCCCACTATAAGAACGGAGTCATCTACTCATGGCAGCTCCTTTTCCTCGTCCTCGGCCTGGCCACCTGTGTCTGGGGCGTCTTCATCGGCTGGTGGCTTCCCGACTCCCCCATGAAGGCCAAGTGTTTCAACGAGGACCAAAAGCGTCTGATGGTCGAACGTGTCCGAGCCAACGAAACCGGTATCCAGAATAAGTCGTATAAGCGGTACCAGGTTGTTGAAGCTGTGACAGATCCTGTTGTCTGGTGCTATGTCATGCTTCAGCTCACTTCGACTCTAATCATTGGTGGTCTGGGTGTTTTCTCGAACCTTATCATTTCTTCGTTTGGTTTCACCTACCTCCAGACTCAGCTGCTCAACATTGCTCAAGGTGCGGTTACCATTATTGTTATGGTTGGAAGTGCTACTTTGGCAACGGCCACTGGACAAACAGCCTGGGTTATGCACGCATGGACTATGTAAGTCACTGATACACGAGCTGATATGGGGTGCACGACTGACATTTCTCTTAGTCCTGCTATCATTGGAACCGCCATCATTTATAGCATTCCACCAAATCATTCTAACCGCGTGGGACTGCTCATTGCATTCTACTGCACCCAGTTCTACCTTGCTGAAGGCAACCTGATCTTTTCCCTTATTTCCCGCAACATTGCCGGTCAGACCAAGAAGTCAACTACCCTGGCCATTACCTTTGTCGCTTGGGCTGCTGGCAACATGACTGCCCCTCAGGTATGCAAAGCCTTGCTGAGTATTTTGAGCGCAACTAACATGATCCAGATCTTCCAAAAGTCGGATGCCCCTCGTTACAAGAATGGCTTCATCGCCCACTTCTGCCTCTACGGTCTTTTCAATATCTTCCTCGTCGTTCTTCGCCTGCTCTTGACCCGTCGAAACATCCTCAAGAAGAAGGAGGCCGCTGAAGCGTCTCACGCAGACGCTGGCAGTGAAAAGGGCTCTGGAGACGACCAGGTTCAGCACCGCAATGCTTTTGCTGATCTCACGGACCAGGAGAACCCTGACTTCCGATATGACACTTAAAGTTGAAGTCTTGGAGGATGCGGACAGAGGGGGTGAGGGGGATCAATGGTGGGCTGGGTGTGATTGGAGGAGGGGGTTGGATATGGTACTTGTTAACTTCTGGGACTTGGAAATCTATTTTGGGATATACCTTATCTTTTCCATTTGCAAACATGAAGGTGATATTTGATACCTGGCGTGACTATTAGGTCCCGTGGTCTGTTTCGACTCATCACGGACAGTCCAGCTAATTGGTTAAGAAATAGTTCGTCTTAACTAAGATGGGTTTCTGCTTCACTAGGACGAGTAAAGACTGGGTATCAGGCTGCATGAGCTGGAGTCTCGATCTTCGTCATCGGGTATCCCGACTTAAACTATTATAAAGAATATATTTCTAATATATTATAGTATTATATCCTAATACTAATATAATAGCCTTTTTTAAGCCTTATAGCTATTTATAGCTTATAAGAGTTAAAAACTTATAGATTATTTATCTATATAGGTATTTAATTATTAGCCTTTAT
>NIZV01000600.1:0-10088 GCA_003947045.1 Fusarium ambrosium
TGAACTGCGCGTCGCTTTGGTCAAGCTGAGGTGGCTTACTGAGGGGTTGCGAGGGCGCGTGATCGGCCGTGCTACATTTGAGGGAGGCCCGAGCGGTGGTCAGTGATCAAATGACCCTCTTTGAGTCAATCAAGACATGTACCATGATGAGGCATTAGATCTGGGAGGGGAGACTCTTCCGTCGTAATCGCAGCCTGACCGTTCTTGGTGTTGTGGATCAGTATTACGTGCGGGACGTAGTAATGAGGCCAGACGGCAGGTGGGGCTCAGATCACAGCAGCATGTCCGCGATTACTCCAACAAGGGTTACGTGTAATTTGATCAGATACAATACATCTTGCCTGTGCATGCAGTCATATACTCTCAAAGACGCGTTCAGTTACCATTTTCGTCTGTGCACGTTAGTAATATCCACTATTCTTCTATTTCATTTCTTGCTGATTTGTCTTGAGTTCACCTGAACTAGCCTAAGCTGGTGGTGAAGGGGCCTGGGCCAAAGAGTCCTGGTCAAGTACCTCGCGAACAGAGTTACAGTGATCCAAGCAAAAGGAATAGAGCGCTAGTCATGCAGCTCACCATCGAGCGTAGCCTGGGGCTTCACGTTGACCAAGGCCACCCACAGTGACAATGCCTAACGTGGCCGAGTATCAGTGGCTACGGTGGTACCAAGGCCACTTGCTTCATGGGCTTATCGCATTCGAGCGCTCTATACCTGCTCGTGGCCAGCCTCACTTTAGTCTGTCGGCATGAACTGCGGGGCATGGCTGGCGTCTTTTCTAACCCGATTGCCTTAATTGCAGGCGCTCGTCATATCACAGGTTTTCCCAGCATAACCAAGTACCCAGGCTGATTTTCTCTCGTCTAATTTCCTGTTCTCCGCGATCGAAGACCTCCAGACGAGACCATCGTCTCCTAATAGCAATCAATATGGACACAAAACTTTCGATCCCAACTCCTGACCGAGATAGTGGGTTTTACGGCGAACCCGACGAGTTCATGTGCTTCGAGATCGACGAACAAAGCAGTCTTGTTGATGGCCAGCGGGACAATGAAGCCCTTGACGACAACGTTGTGGAACCTGAGGCTGCCAGAGAAGTACTGCCTAAGGCTACCATGTTCCAGAGTTGCGCATCGTATATTCCCGTTAGTAGTCGTCAACCCGTATGCAATAGGTTGTCGTCTGACTGACACACTTCCAGCCGGCCGAATCGAGGAAGGAGGTAGCAGCAGATACCCGAACGGTGTCCGTCAACTCGACCGAAATTGACCACTGCGAGTTTTGGGACAAGCAATGGCTAACTAAGAGCGTGTCGCAAGATCTTTTAATGGCGGCGAAATCGGTTCTTCTCGGCGGACCGGACCCCGATCTTCTTGGGGTCAGAGCCTATCCAGATTTCGCGAGCAAGGACGACATCCCGGACACGACGCTGTGTATCGCCGAACAAAATGGAATGGGCCAGTTAATCTACAAGGAGCTGTCCCTACCCGTTGAACCACCCGGTTGTGAAAAATCCTCGGAAATCTGGCCTCTAGTGGAACAAAGCATCGAAGGAGCTTGGCCGGAAGAAATGCCCGCCACAAAGCAAGATTGGTCTGAGACTACAGACCTGGACTCACCGAAGTCCAGCGATGTGCCGGATATATTGGAAGGAACAAAGGCTAAAGACTCAGATCGAGCTAAATTTGCATACATGGCGACCCTCCGTCGGCATCCCGGACACTTTGTGGGAGATTGGAGCTTCTTCAATGATGCTCTTGTTACCTTGGCGGAGTTATCTTTCACTCCGTTGGGATTCCCCTCCGTGGAGTTTGGCAGAGACCAAACCGGACTCTTCCCAAACTTAAGGCGAGGACGACCTGATATATTTGGCAGAAGTTGGTACAAGCAAGCCCAACCTAGCAAATCCGTGACGACAGCTAAAATCCCTCAGGACGATCCGCCCTAACGGCCGGATTATGCCGTGGCGGATCTTTGCGTTCGCCCTTTCGCAGGTGACCCTCGGGCATGACCTCCACATGGAGGAGGTCGCCGAGTGTGCTACCGTCTTTCTGAAGAGGTATGCCTGTACTTGGCCGACGACCACCTGGACGAACTGGTGTTGCACAGGCAACACCATGTTCCACGCCCAGTTTCATATTCGCTATTGGTCTATTGAGGAAAACACCATCACTCGCTCTGATGCAAAACCGACTTGCCCTGGGCTGCGATTTGAGAGAGACTATGGGCGAACGGTCGGGTTTGACTTAATACCCGAGTTCCCCATCATCGAGACCAGGTCGTCGGTTGCTATGATCACGTCTCTGTGGCAAAAACATCCACAGTATACCATGGTGACCCTGACAGACACTGCCGTCTTCAATCCCGACTGCATAGCGGAACAGAAGCTTTGGGCCGCTATAGGTCTCGAAATGTGTGACGAATCTGGAGGAATCGCCATTTTTCAGGCCGCAGTTGGAGGCTTGATCACTGAATGGGGACACCAGTGGGCAGCCGTTCTAGGTCAAATTACGGCGACCTCGAAATATGAGGTACGTTGTTAGTATATGAAAAAGCTGATATCTAACAAGATAACTAGGTCCGTGACATTCTGGACGTAACGAAACGAGGCCTGAATTCCAGTAAATTGGAACCAAAAACGTGGTATGCCTTACGGCAGCTACTCTTGAAATCTCAAGACACCATAAAAGAACTTTCGAGGGACCTTCATAGTCACGCTAATGATCTAGACCGCTCCATTTCGGTGGTTACGAACAATCCGACCTTGAGTGCGAATTGGGAAGCACTCTTCGCCTATCATGAAAAAGTTGAAGGCAATCTGCTTCGCCGCATCCAAAAAAAGCTAGCAGACTTGGACATGTTTGCTCAGGCGTGCAGTAAGTGAAATCCCCCTGAAGTTCCTGTGTGCGGCCTAATTATCGTTGTTAACCTATCGTAAGCTTTGGAGGTCTTTGAAGGCATGTCTGCCTTCCCACCACCTTTACCTGGGAAGGAGAGACCAACAAAGAGACGGCGGCAGAACACGCCGTCTGATACGCAGAGTGACCGATACCCGATCATAGATTGGTCCTCGTCACCTTCCCGGCTGCTGAGGCAACAGCAAGGGACCAGTCAACCCCGCGGGAGTGGGAATGCATCATGCCAAGTCTTTACGCCGGCCACCAGGACCCAGGATGATGATGCCCGGCCGGGGATGATGATGAGGCTATTCCAGCCTAGCCTCATCCGTGCCGAGGTCGCAAAAGCAACAGAATCCTTTCCACTCGAGCGAGATCAGGGTGCATACACGGCCAAGCACCCGCTGATTCATTCGGTGCGTAACCTCATTCGCGCCCGCGGAGGCCGTGTGCGGTGTACACTTTGTGTTTTCTATGAATGGGGCTCGATTGTGGAGACACACAAGCTCAAACGCTGCTCACACCGGGCGGAGGCCGAGGAAGTGCAGCCTTGGCTTGAGATGTTTCGACATTACCAGGCACGTGGTGGTGGCCCAGGAGCGCGGTGTAGCCATTGTCGATTCCCAACGTTGCTATGTTGGCGGACAGTATACCGTGAAGAGATGGATCTGAAATATGGCAACGAAGTGGAGGCACGAGAGGAGCACGACGTGTGGTATCGTGAAGCGCAATGTGCTTGGGTCAAGACGATGCAGCGGTTTGTCACGGCATGCATGGTGGTGCATGGTAGGGTTACAGGTACTGGTGTAAGCCAATTGGGAGGTACGGTGCTGGAGATAATGGGCTGGCAGGACTGGAGTGGGTTGGAGGAGAAAGGGCCCGAGCATATTCGGATATGGCTAGAGGAGATGGACGAAATTAGAGGTTTGCGATGCCCACGACTCCTAAAGTTATTCTGGTTTCTAGCAGAGGGGGCAAATGCAGATTCTAGGCACTTGGTTAATAGTGACTAGGTTAGTTCCGAGGTATAGGATTTATTTGTCTTCTTGTTATTATTATTCCTGCGAGTAAATGAGGATAGTGATAGTTCTAACTGGATGCCTGTGATAATAATAATATAAGTTTCCGGGATGGAATTCGGGAAAAGCCTAACTAGAGTGCTATACTATCTCGTCCGTCTCATTGGGCTCGTGGCGGGTGACCTTGACTCCCAAGCCCTATTGGTCCGTCGAGATATACGCAGTACGATTAGGCTGCGTATTCTTTACGCGGGGAGACCAATTAAAGGTGTTTCAACCCCGCTTTCAACGAATTCCTTGGATTGGGAGCTCGGATGATGATGAACGGGCAGCGGGCTTTTTCTATCTACGAACCTATGCAAAAGGAACGCAGGGCTGGGTACGGAATTATCTCATTGGTCCAAGATCTAACCCCAAGCTCAACCCCCCCTTCCTCAAAACCCAGGTTCCACATCAACAAGAACGACTTTGGGGAGCATTAGAAGTAAAGAAATAATGCCCGTGAAGAGGAAAAGAAAAAAAGAAGGAGGAAATAAAATGAGGAGGGAAGGAAATAATTATATCAAGGGAGAAAAAAAAAAAAAAGGAGAGAGGGAAAGAAGGAGAGATAAAGGTCTAGGGTGGGCAAAAAATAATATTATTATACCCGTTGGCGAAGGCCCCACCAGCCAACTTTCGGGGCAGGCTCCGCGCCCCTCAGTTGGGCACAAAAGTCGCGGACAGCCACAAAAGTCGCAGACAACTCAAAATACCGCGCGTGAACTCAAACACCCTCAAAACCCACCAAAAAACAGCCAGTTCAGTTCAATCCAAGCACTCAGATATATGAGATCCTTATGGCTCGAGTCTCGGCTAATCTACGGATCCAAAATGCCGTCAATGCGGCCAAAAATAACGAGAGGCGCTTCACGCGTGCCACCCGCAACACCACCAATAACGGCAAACGGCAACCCGGCTCCTATCGTGATACAGCTGAGAAGCTCGGAGTTACTAAGGCAGCGGTTGAAAAAGCGATGAGACCAAAGCCAGCTGTCAAAATGGGCCGCCCACCGCTTATCACGCGTGAGGAAGAGGCCGCCCTAGTGGCATATGTCGTTTGGCTTGAGAGATCCGGCTTTCCAGCTGAAAGGGCTCAAGTTGAGGAGGCTGCAAGGGAATTCCGACTTAGCAGAGGGTTTCCTGACAGTCCCTTTAACAAGAATTGGTATGCCCAATTCCGTAGCCGTCATCAGGAACTTACAACGTCACATATCAAGGCCGTGGAGAAGGCACGGAAGTCATATGAGAACAATGACATACAGAACACCGAGACTTTCTTCGATAACCTCAAATCCACCGTGGAAGAGCTAGATATCGGTCCCTCAGAGATGTGGAATGAGGACGAATGCGGCATCCGTATTGGCTGCCTCCGCGAGCGAATCCAGGTCCTGATCGTAAGGACCACTCGTGCCCAGCGGCCAGAGGTTTCTGACCCTAACAACCGCGAAACAACGTCACTTTTGGGAGCAGGAAATGCCGTTGGTAACACTATTCCTCCTTGGCTTATTTTCAAAGCTTTTCCTACAGAGTCATGGTTAGAGATCGACTGTGTGCCCGGCATGCGCTTTGCCAAGTCAGAGACCGGCTTCAGTAACCGAGATATCGCATTCGAGTGGCTTCACCACTTCAACGTTGAGTCTTGGAAAGCTTCAGCCAAGGCACAGAAGACCGGGTTATCCCTAGAGGAATGGTTTGGCTGTGATGAGTGGTTACGAGAGCCTGGAAGGCCTCATAATATATTCAAGCAGCCACCCAATTTTCGGCCGGATAACGAGAGAATTTATCGACTTCTGATCATCGACGGCTTCACCGGTCATACAGCCTTCCATTTCGTCAACTATTGTATCATGTTCGATATCGTGTTTTGCACCTTGCCTCCGCATTCCACTCATATCCTTCAACCTCTCGATGTGGGCGTTTTTCAATTCCTGAAAAATGCACACCAAAAAGCTCTTCGCCAGTCGATAAGAGAGGGCAATCTGGCCTTCACACGACTTGCCTTTGCCGCTGCTTTCCACGAATTCTATTACGAAGGCTTCTCAGCTGCTCATATCATGAGAGGCTTTGAGAAAAGCGGTATCTATCCTATCACTTCCAAGCCTGCGATCACATATATCCACAAGAAGCAGCTTAAATCACGTACGCCGGTCGAGCCCGCCTATATCGACCTCTTGCCCAAGGAAGCACGATTCCAACAAGCTGAAGACTCCCTCGCCGCCGTGCTCGATAAATACGGTGACGTCATGAGCTCGCCGAGCCGTGAGAAGCTTCAGTCGGCGAGAAAGGTGCTCTCAGAGTCTATTTTAATGGATAAGCAGCGTAATGCCTTCGTCAGCAACTTCGAATCACGTCTCAAGAAGGTCACAAGCAAGAGAAAGCCCGGAAAATTCATCAAGCCTAGTGGTATGTTTGTTACAAGTGTCAACTTTGAAGATATCAAGGAACAACACGAGGTCGAGGTCGCCGCCGCCGAGGAGAAGGAACAACACCGTCAACTTCGCTCAGTCAAATCTCTCGTCAAGCAGGAAAGAGGCCGCTTTTTCGAGCTTTGGAAAGCTGATAAGATTGCTCGCTTTGGTACAACAAGGAAAGCGTGGAAGTTCGAGGATTGGCTGAAGGATACAGGAAGAGAAACTGACTACCTTTCTATTGATACTAGTAACTCCAAGTTTAACGAGCTCCTCAACCAAAAGCCCGATGGCTTCATGATTGATATTCCCGAATCACAAGAGCTCCGACGAGCTAGGCAGCGAGCCTCGAAGGCGCCGAGACCGATCCTCGCGATGGACTTCCCCAAGAGCGATGACACTGTCACTTTCACCGGCCTAGGCCCCTTCGATGACGATGACGATGAAGATGAGGATACCCTCGTAGAAAGAAGGGATACTGAAGATCAGGATGACACTCAGTTCGACTCTTTGCCCCCATTTATGGAGTCATCGCCGCCGGCAGAAGTCATTGAAGTCATTGACCCGGATACACCTTGCCCGAGGCAACTACCACCACAAGTGCCGCCGCTCTCACAGCCTAGGCAGCGTTGGAAGACCTTATCCGAGACCGTGAGAGTCATGAGGGCCAACTTGAACAACGAAGCCGGTCAAAGTCACAGCAAAATTGGCAGCTAAGGTGACCGAGGAAGCAGCCCGGGCTGGGCGAAGAGACGGGCTCAGAAGACCGCTAGGGTGCAATTTACGCCCTTTCTGGCATTATGTGCATTTTTGCCGGCTTTCTGTACCTCATGCAAGTCATCAGAATCAGAATAGACGCTATTATAAATCAATTCATCGAAAAAGGCGGTTTTTCTCATACAAAATGAGGCATCTTAGTGTCTGCGACTTTTGTGGCTGTCCGCGACTTTTGTGCCCAACTGAGGGGCGCGGAGCCTGCCCCGAAAGTTGGCTGGTGGGGCCTTCGCCAACGGGTAATATAAAAAAATCTAGCTATTATCTAAAAAAGAATAATAAAAAAAAAATAATTTCTTATATTATCCTTTAATACCTCTCTTAGTTAAGCTAAAATTAAAGCTAATAAAAATAAATCTATAATATATTATAAAAAGGCTAATAATATTTAGTCCTCTGCCTAGATATTATATATAAATTAATATTATATTAATTTAAGTGCTAACTATATCGTATTATTATTTATTTTATCTTAATTAATTACTAGAAGATTATAATAAATATAAAGCTTATTAAGCCTATATATATATTATACCTAGGACTAATATATATATACTCCCCGTATTAAATTATACTAATTAAAGAAATATAATAGGTTTAGGGCTATACTCTTAATATAGTAGTTTTAGAAAAGGTATTACTTAATAATATTAAATAAGACCTTAATAAGGTTATAAAACTAGTTATAAATAAAGCCTTTTTAAAGCTCTTAGCTCCCTAGCCTAAGAGTAATTATTATATCTCTAGTATTATAGAGTATTATAAATAAGTAAATAATCTAGCAAATAGGTAAGCTATAGCGCTTATTTAATTTACCCTAATTAGTGCCTTTTTTTCGCTTATTAAGGTAATTTTAAAGCTAACTCTACTATAGCTAATAATATTAAAATCTATTTAAATAATATTAGCGCTATAATAATATATACCTATGCGGTTTTATCTCGGTAAGTATTAACTAGCGCCTAATATTAATATATATCGCCTATAAATTAATATAAGTCTCGTTAACTACTAAGTCCTAATAATAATATTACTCTTTAAGTATTAACTTAAGTATAGGCTATATCTATATTAATTTAATATTCTTAGTAGCTATATAAAGCCATAAGCTAATATACTTAAAGAAAAAAATAGCCCTTACTTAGATTTCTTCTTAAAGAGTAATAAAATATTAAGATTATAATATAATATAAAAATACTTATAATATAATCCTAATAGGTTACTTAATACCTCTTACCTCTTTATACCTATAAATCCCCTTAGTTTTTTTTTTATATTTATTTTTTTTTTCTTAATTATTATTTTAGCTATTAACGCTTCCTAGGGTATACTTAAGTCTAATAAGGTAATAATATAAGTTTTAGGGATATATTAAAGTATATTATTATTATTAATAATAACTTATATAATAAGTAATATTACTTCTTTATATTAATATATAAATCTTTCCCTTAGGATATAAGTCTATATATAGGGATTAAAGAGCTAGCTATAAAATAAGGTAAAGAAGAAAACCTAGATATAAATATCTACTAAATTAATAATATACCTAAAATAATAATTTAAAATATTATAGAAAGGCTATATTATAGCGGTATTATTATTTAGATTATTAAGAGAAAAGATTTTTATATTAAGATAAATATTATTAATATAATTAAGAGTAATATATAATTAAATATATTATTAAAACCTTAGCTTAATAACGCTAAGGGATATTAAAAAGCTATAAAGACTATTAATATTATATAATAATAAAATTAAATTATATTTTAATTTTTATAATTAATAATAATAAGAGTATATATATAAGTAAGGTAGGCTTAACTTATTTATTATTAGGCCTTTTATTATTATCTTATAGGCGCTATTATATTAAATAAGGCTATTTTCTAAATAAATTACCTAAGGCCTAGGGTATAATAGATTTTATATTAGATTAAGGATTAATAAGAGATAAATCTTACTTATATTACTATCTAATAAGGTCTTACTCTCTAGCTACTTTATAATATTAAGAAATAAAAAGTAAATTAATATAGCCCCTTATTTTTTAATTACCTTTTTTACTTAAATATAATAATTATTTTTATATTACTAAGAAATATATCTTATTATATTATTTTATTCTTAGAATAATAATATAATAAAGTTAACTAATTTTATAGTTTTATTAGCACTACTATTAATAAGAGTCTTAAGCTCTTTATATTATAGCGCTATATTAACCTACCTATTAGCCGTAGTATTAGATAATAATAGTACGCTAAGGTATTATAAAATAACCTTAATTTAGTACGATATAATATTAACCTCTCGTAGATCTAGGTTATATATCCTAGATAGGTATAGCTCCTATTGCGTCTAATTAAGCTATTTAAATAGTAAGGTCTTATCCTCGCCCTAGCCTATAGCTAGATTACTTATAGCTAAGAAATACTAGGTATATTTTATTACTATAAGGCTATAGGTTTACTTATATACTTACTAAGTTATTAATATATTATAGATTAACGCTAATATAAAGCCTTAATAATCTATTATAATATTATAAACCTCTTAGAAAGCTAAATAATAAAAGTTATCTAGATAAAAGGAATTAAAGATAATAAAAAATAATTAAGCTTATTAATAAATAATAAAAGACTAATAATTAATTATATTATTAATACCTAAATAAAAAATAAATATAATTATATTATTATACTAATATATATCTTTAATCTTAGTTAGGCTTAATTATATAATATAATATTTACTTAGCTAGATAGTCTATATAAATATAATAATATCTTAATAACGTGGTTGATAAGCGAGTGCACCAGACAAGTGAGTGCACCACTTTTCTCAGCTCTTAACTTTTATATCACATTAAAACCACCACAAACCATCTAATTAATTAAAACTACTCGCTATACTCTTGCCCAGATGACTCTGGAACTACCTGACAAG